>CAUYRH010131823.1:0-35000 GCA_963574655.1 Perodicticus potto
GATGGCTTCACACCAGAATTCTATCAACCTTCAAAGAATAGCTTATTCCCATACTACAAAAATTATTCCAAAAACTTTAGAAGGAAGCAGTTTCCCCACAATACATTCTACAAAGCAAACATTACACTGATACCAAAACCAGGAAAAGACCCAACTTAAAGGAGAACTTCAAACCAATTTCACTAATGAATATAGATACAAAAATTCTCAACAAAGTCCTAGCCACTAGACTATACCTTTTCATTAAAAAAGTCATACATCATGATCAAGTAGATGCAAGACTGGTTTAAAATATGCAAGTTTATAAATGTAATTCACCATATCAACAGAAGCAAAAACAAAGAATATATGATCCTCTCAATAGATTCAGAAAAGCCTTCAATAAAATTCATCATCCTTTTCTAATTAGAACCCTAAAGAGTATAGGGATAGGTGGCACATTTCTTAAACTGATCAAAGCCATCTATGACAAACCCACAGCTAATATTTTACTGAATGGAGTAAAAGTGAAAGCTTTTCCAATTAGAATGGGAACCAGAAAAAACCTTGCCCTTTATTTCCTCCTCTATCACCACTACTATTCAACATAGTGCTGGAAGTTCTAGCCAATACAATCAGGCAAGACAAGGAAATAAGGGGCATCCAAATAGGTGCAGAGGAGGTCGAATTCTCTCTTTTCACTGATGATATGATCTTATACTTAGATAACCCCAAGACTCAGCCACAAGACTCATGGAAGTGATCAAAAAATACAGTAATATCTCAGGATACAAAATAAATGTCCACAAATCAGTAGCCTTTGTATATGACAATAACAGCCAAGATCCAAGGTTAATTAAGGACACAACCTCCTTCACAGCAGCTTCAAAGAAAATAAAATACCTAGGAATATACATAACAAAAGAGGTAAAGGACTTCTATAAAGAAAATTATGAAACCCTAAGAAAAGAAATAGTAGAAGATATTAACAAATGGAGGAACATACCATGCTCATGGCTGGGAAGAATCAACATTGTTAAAATGTCTATACTTCTCAAAGCAATCTACAGATTCATTGCCATCCCCATTAAAATACCAACATTGTACTTTCAAGACTTGAAAACAATAATTCATCATTTTGTATGGAACCAGAAAACAACCTATATAGCTAAGGCAGTTCTTAGTAATAAAAACAAAGCTGGGGCCATCAGTCTACTAGACTTTAGGCTGTTCTACAAGGTCAAAGTGATCAAAACAGCATGGTAATGGCACAAAAATAGAGATATAGACATCTGGAATTGAATAGAAAACAAGGAAATGAAACTAACATCTTACAGTCACCTAATCTTCGATGAACCAAAGGAGAACATACACTGGGGGAAAGAATCCCTATTCAATAAATGGTGTTGGGAGAACTGGATATCCTCATGTAAAAGACTGAAACTGGACCTGCATCTTTCTTCACTCACAAAAATTGATTCAAGATGGATAAAAGACCTAAATTTAAGTCATGAAATGAAAAAAATCCTCAAAGAAAGCATTGGAAAAACACTCATTAGCCTGAGAAAAGACTTTATGAAGACTTCTGTGACAATTGCAACACCAACAAAAATAAACAAATGGGACTTAATTAAACTGAAAAGCTTCTGTACAGGAGACAACAACCAAAACAAATAGACAACCAACACAATGGGAAAGGATATTTGCATATTTTGAGTCAGACCAAAGCTTGATAACTAGGATCTACAGAGAACTCAAATCAACATGAAAAAAAGACAATCCCTTATATCAATGGGCAAGAGAGATAAACAGAACCTTTTCTAAAGAAGACAGACAAATGGCTAACAAACATATGAAAAGATTATCATTGTCCCTAATTATTAGAGAAATGCAAAAGCAAAACACCATGAGATATCATTTTACCCCAGAGAGAATGGCCCACATCACAAAATCTCAAAACTTCAGATGCTAATGTGGATGTGGAGAGAAGGAAACAGTTTTACACTGCTGATGAGACTGCAAACGAATACAACCTTTGTGGAAGGAAGTATGGAGAATTCTCAAAGAACGCAAATTAGACCTCCCATTTGATCTTGCAATCCCATTACTAAGCATCTACCCAGAAGAAAATAAATCATTTTATCATAAGGATATTTGCACTAGACTGTTTATTGCAGCTCAGTTTACAATTGCCAACATGTGGAAACAGCCTACATGCCCACCAACCCAGGAATGGATTAACAAGCCACGGTATATGTATACCATAGAATACTATTCAGTCACTAAAAATATGGAGACTTTACATGTTTTAACCTGGATGGAAGTGAAACACATTCTTCTTAGTAAAGCATCACAAGAATGGAGAAGCAAGAATCCAATGTACTCAATTCTAATACATACAGAGTAGATGAGCTAACACAAGGGGTGGTGTAGGGGAATCAGGTGGCAGGGAGAGGGGAGGAGGAAGAGGGATGGGGTTCATGGTGTATGGCACACCTCTTGGGGTGGGACACAAGTATAAGACGGACTTTATCTAACAAATTCAATCAGTGTAACCTAAGTTTTTGTACCCTCAATGAATCCCAAACAATAAAGAAAATTAAAAAAAAAAATAGTCTGAAGCTATATGACACTGTTCATGCAAACTTGAGCCCAACCACCAAAAACCCCTCTTTTAAAAAGCTCTGTATTTGTGCTTAAAGATAGAATGTGGTCTTTGAGATGATAGTCCACTGCCCTCCTCATTTGCTGCAAATTAATAAACTTTTCTTTATTTTCCTCAAAGCATTTGTCCTCATCCTTCATTCTCATTGATTTGGCCTATGGGACAAGTACTGGACTTTGGGTAGCAATGTGAGAATCTGATCCCTAACTCATGAATTCAGAGGGACAGGGAAATAGGTGGAATATTTGTCTCCCTGCTGTAACTAGAAAATGCAAATTTAAACTATGGGGCCTAATTCTCCATGTTGAAAATAGGAGAAGGACTCCGTTTCCCACCATCCCATCTTTTCTCAGATTTTTTTTTCCTTTTCAAATGTATATAAATCTTTACATTGACTCAATCAACCTCTCAAATCAGGAATGTTCCCTCAGGGACCTGGGAGTCATCCTTTGGAAATAAACATCAAGGAAAGTGGCAACCCTATTTCCTTGTTCCTGTGGAAGGGTAAGAACCTAATTTCAGTGGCTGCCTTGCTCTGATTTGCAAAACTAATTTTTGCCATAAAAATATGAGAACTTTATTTTTCCTCAGGATGAAGCCAACACAGGTGGTAAATTCATGATTTCAAGTCATCCTGAGGACTAGTGATTGTTTATTTGAGTACAATGAAGTGTGTCATGGGTGTAGCTTAGCCACAAGAGGGGAAGGGCTTTCTTTCTGTCTCTGCAGTCTCTTCGCAATTACCTGTGGTGCACATCACATTCTGGTTTCATGGTTTATTCAGTAATGAAAGTGGTTTATTTCTCTACTATGTTTGTGGAGAAGATTTCTAAGTTGGGACAAGATTTTGTTTTTAATATATTGCCTCAATGATTTTTGGCGAATGACGGTGGGATGTCTGATAGTTCCTGACTAAAGCAGACAACTGAAGATCTGTGGACATACAGTCAGGTAAGAGTCCCTGAAATTTAAAATGTGTCCCTACTAGCTCTTCATTTTTTTTTTTTTTGAGTACCAGCTGGATGAACTAGTCTCTCCAAATTCAAATTTTGCTATTGAGTAAGCCTGGGAAATATGAGCTCTAAAATCTCCAGGATCACCATTAGCTTAGCTTTCATGGTGGAAAAATATAGGATGTAGGAATGTTGCCTGCAGGTAGGTCTGTCTGTCTCTCTCTCTCTCTCTCTCTCTCTCTCTCACTCACTCCTTAAGCAGTTAATACCTTTCTTTCACATTTGGAATGGATGTGCACAGGGGAACTGAGTCCTGCAGTGGCTCAGGGAGAGCTCTGTTGATTTGGATAAATTACTGCATTTGCAGAAGTTTGTGGAAGGGCCTCATCTGATGCAAATGAATTACTGTTTTTTTACAAGATGAATATTGTTCTAAGAGGAAACTTAAAAATGATTTAGATAGCCAGAGGGAAAGACTGAAAAAAAAAAAAAGAAGAGAAAATGCAGGCATTAAGAGCGTTTTCTCTTTCACAGAAAACTCCCCCTCCTTTGCTGCTGTTATTCCCTCTGTTCTGCTGCTTCATACTGACTCCTGGGGAGGAGTGGGTGATGAATTTAGATAAGTGGAGTCCCTCCATAGTGGGTTTCCCTGCGAAGTGAAATTAGGAGGCAATTTTTGCAGCTGCTAATGAGTTACTTGCCCCATTTAAGGAGGTTGAATTGTGTGCCTCCTGGGGCAGGCCTGAGTCCATTGTGTCTTTAGACCAGATTCCACCTCCAGAGTCCCTTCTTATTCATACACCACTTAGCTAGAAAGGCAGAAACAATAAAGATAAATAATCAAGATCCTGGAATCATTAAGAACTCAGATAAAAGACTGTGTCCCTATATGAAGGCAGCAGGATGGAGAGTTAGGTGCAACAGTTGTGCTTGGAAAGGGTATTAGGTTGATAAATACCAATACAGAAAAACAAGGTACAATTTAATACTAACTTTTCCTACTAAAACGCAAGGTAAACCGGCCCTTCTTACCTGGATTGCCAGCAAAGCTTTTGCCACTGAGAAGCTACTTCAGGCACAAAGGAAACATTAAACGTCCATGTACCCTTCTTCCCTGTTGACACCATCCAAAAGATTATTCCAGCCAGCTGTGGTGGCTCATGCCTATAATCCTAGCACTCTAGGAGGTCAAGGTGGGAGGATCCCTTGAGCTCAGGAGTTTGAGACCAGCCTGAGCAAAAGGAGATCTCCACCTCTACTAAAAATAGAAAAATTAGCACACCCACACCTACTGTAGTCCCAACTACCAGGAAGGCTAAGGCAGGTCAAAGAATGAAATAAAAATCATTCCGAGATGCAAAACAAAAGGAAAACGGAATCCAGGTTCTGTGTGGGCAACATCGGCCTTTAGGCTTTTAGTTCCACCAGGGCAAGTGTAAACTGAGTTAGAAAAGAAAATCGGTGTGTGGGTAATGATGGGTGGGGGTTTTAAAGGTCAGAAAGGTGGGGGGTTGGCACAACTCTTTTCCAGGGTGGTACATCCATCTGAAGGGTGGGAGTTGGTTCTTTTTGGGTGGTCCGCTCTATTTGGGCAGATGCCTCCATTTGACTCTATCAAGGAGGATTGTTTGGGGCCAAGAGTTTGAGGTTTCTGAGAGCTACAATGATGCCACTGCAGTCAAGTCTGGGCAGCAGAGTAAGACTGTCTATAAATAACATAACATAACATAACAACATAACATAACATAACATAACATAACATAACATAACATAACATAACATAACCAGACACAGTGGCTCATGCCTGTAATTCCAGCTACTCGAGAGGCTGAGGTAGGAGGATTGCTTGAGTCCAGGAGTTCTGGGCTGGGCGGGGTAGGGGTGGGGCATCAGGTTGTCTAAGGAGGGATGAGTTGGCCCAGGTCAGAAATGGAGCAAATCACAATTCCCATGCTGATCAGTAGTGGGATTGCACCTGTGAATAGCCACTGCACTCCAAGCCTGAGCAACATAGCAAGACCCCATCTCTAAAAAAAAAAAAACTCTAAATTAAAAAAAATTACAAAATAAATACAATAAAAGATTTTTCCTGGTACCCTGGGAAGAGCCACAAAAGTTTGCAGAAATGCTCCTCAGCTTGTTTTCCATTTACACCCCACACATAAGGATGTGTGCTAGCTTTTGTGAAGAATTCTGCAACCAGGTGATTTGCTTGTTTGATGAGCCAACGATCTACCACATGAGGGGATCCCATGGATGAGGGAAGTCCCTACCACCACGGAAGAATAAGCACAGTACAGGTCCCATGGGAGGGGTTGCCAGCAGCAGCACTTGAGGCTTTTCCCTTGAAGGCATGCTGGGAGCAGTTGCAAGGATGTATCTGGAAAATGGGGAGACTCCCATTGAGTTCCAGCAGGAGTTTGTGGAGGTGGGCTCCCTAAAGTTTTACTGGCACCAACCAGTGACAGATCTAAAACTCTACACTTGGCAACCTTTGTCTTGGCTTTCTTGCCACCTAGCCAAGAGCAAATTAAAGTAGGATGGCAAGGACAGACTGCTGCTTAAATCCTAGCAGCAGCTACTCAGTTTTGAAAGGATAATCTGGAAAAAGACAAAAAGGTAAAAAAGAGACAAAAGATTGCTGTGTTGGCTGCTCAGTTAGAACTCTTTAAAAAGGGGGATACTTCCTTCCTCGGCCAAACTATGAAGATAGCAAAGAGTAGGAGAAAACTGGATGTCATTATTGCAAAATACCAGGGTATTGGAAGGACTGTAGAAAGAGACTCTGGAGGATACCAAGACTGTAGAAACAGGAGAGTCTGGAAAGCCTACCAAGATGAAACCCTCGACTAGGAAATACTTGGCAAATGGCTAAACACTGCCCGATTGAGGGAATCGCAAAGGTGGGAACTGGTGAAACACCCGTGTCAACAACTTTTACTCAGACTAATCTATCCCTGCCTATCTATCTATCAGCACTGCTTTCCATTTGGCAAAAGATCAGTACAAGTTCTTAGTACTGGACAACAGCTACTTGTTTCTTTCTCTTTGACTTCCAAATAGGTGCTTTTACTGAAGTGTGTGCGTTCTTACTCTTATAAAACTATTGAGGAGAGATCTTCTGTGCAAATTAAAGACTACTGTATTCTATACTCCAAAAGGAGTGTTTGTAGAGCTCCCTGGAGAAAAAAGGGCACCCAAATAGGTTTCTGTACACCTTGGTGAAGAATAGGGATATGTTACAAATTGCTGTTCTTACACCATTCTGTCAATGCACCCCAAACTGGAACTGAAATTGATGTATCACTGACCCCTAGGGAATGATACCAGTTTAATTCATGATGTAGAACCAATAAAAATAGTTTATGAGAAAGGTAAGCCATGACTATATGTAAAACAATATCCTCTATTGAGGGCTCAATTAGAAGGGATAAAGCCAGTTAAAAAATAATTAAGAAAACAAGGAATAACTTTAAAGGGACATTTACCCAGTAATACTGCCATACTTCCAGTAAAGACGAAAGATACATTTCATAAAGATATATAGATTTGGATGAGATCTTAGAGAAATACTTTTAATTTCTTGTCCCCTTAACTCCTGTGGTCCCTAACCCTACCATTATGCTGACTTTGAAAACATCATCTGCATAGAATATCTCTGTGATCAATTTGTTTTCCCTTTTTTTTTTCCTGTCCCTCTAGTGGACAAGTCTAAATTTTTGTATGTTTTTACTTATGAAAGAGCCCTGTGTTTGTGGCAAAGAATTCCTCCAGTGTGTCAGGACTCATGTGTTGTTTTTTTAGTTGTTTACAGAAAAATTTTGGGAAATTTGTTCCATCAGAAGGATCTATGCTTAAATAATTTGTAGGCGATTTGCTGGTAGCCTCAGAAACTATGGAGAGTGATGCAAGACAGATGAGAGAGTTGTCAGCTGAAGGATGTGAAGTCTCACTAGGAGTCAACCAATTTTGCATATAAAATGGCTTTCTAAAAAAAACCAACTTAGACAATTTGGGGGATTGGTAGGATATTGAAGACAATGGATCTCAGCATTTGCTGAGTGAGCAAAACCTCTTTAAGCTCTCTTGACTTCTGGTTTGGTTCTTAAAATCTGAAAAGGCTTTTGAAAAACTGAAATTGATGATAGCCTCTCCCTTAACCTTGGGAATTCCAAATTCTGAAAAACATTTTCACTTTTGTTGTTATAAAAATAAAAGTGCTGCTAGTGGAGTATACTTTAAAAGTTGGAATTGGACTGTAGACCAGAAGTTTATCATTCTAGGAGCCACAGCACTGGGAATGCCTGGTGCCTGGGGTGGGGGTGGAAGGTGGGGAAGTTGGGGTGGGGGTGGGCAAGAGCTGGTCTTCTTACTGAAATCTGACTTATTTGAATTTCCATAAAACCTTACATTTGCCAGTGCACCACTGAACCATAAGCACACATTTATGACCCAATCCTAATTTTGTACTCAGGAGGTTCAATCTTTGAAACCCTGCTACCTTTTTATAAGATCCTGATTAAATAGAAGATAATGATAGCACCATGGTAATAGAAGATACTGAGCCTTGACATGCCTTACCACACTTCAGTTCAAAATGCAGATTTAGGTCACATCCCTGGGATAGGAAAGGCCAACAGAAGGTTTTCTGTGCTGTGACGACGCCTCATGAAATTTTATGGGCTTATATTTTGTCTAGAATTAAATCAGTGAAGGAGCTGAGTTAATAGCAGTTTCTGGAGCTCCGATTCTTGGTTATGGACTGTTAAATGAAGTTTCTCCTAAAGGTGCCTCTTTATGTGTTTTTAAGTTCAGCTTAAATGTTTCTCCATGTGTAATGAACTATAACCTAGCTGGATGTATAAACAGGCTGTGAAGTACTTTTGTAATGAACAGCCAAGCCCCAAATTCGCAGTAGCCACCTGTTCACACAGTGTTTAAATAAGACAAACGCTGAGCTGTAACCAGTCAGTCTGCTACGGTGCCTCACTTGTGTCTTCTGACGTTACTTTCCCTCTGACCATACTGCGGTGCTGTGGTCACTCAGAACCCATACTGATTCTGGGTCTTCCCAATTCAGAAATCATTGTTTGCTCAATTAAACTCTGTTAAATTTAATTTGTTTAAAGTTTTCTTTTAACAGGACTTAATGACGTATGTGTATGTGTGTGGGGGGGGGAGAGAGCAAGAGACTACATACACTGATAGTAAATACGTGTTTGCTATTTATCATGCAACAAAACAAAACAAAAAATTAATTAAATAGAACTGAAATAATCTCCTGTCCATCGGTGGCTTATTTGTTAGAAAATTTACAGCTCCTTACTCAGATATCAGTAGTTCATTTTGCTGACAGAACTGCAAAAGATGCTGTTAAAACAAGGCAATTTCCAAACTTAAAAGCTCCACTTTCAATACAACAAGAAATGTTTGTTCATTTTCAAAAAACATGCTTTGCAAAAGAAAATGAACAAAAGGATTCTATAAGGGGCTGGAAGAAATTCAACAGAACTATAGGAATTACCTAACAAATGAATTTCGATGTCACCATCTCCATTTACTCGGTCAGCGGTGTGTCATCAACAAAACCACCTTGAATAGAAGAGGGATTTTAAAGGTGCTAAACTCATACTACCCTTACCAAAAAGGCAAAATTATTCAAACCATGTGAAAAAGAGATGTGCTGTTTTTCAGCAGAATTCTGTACAGGCCACTCCCAAGGTAAGCCCAAGTTCTCCCTGACCAACTTTACCAGGAACCTGACTGCATTGGATTTCAGGGAATCAATGTCTGCACAAGGTAAGAAATTTTGTCTGCTTACGGCATGTGTGATATGTGAATGGCCTGGAGCCTTTCCTTCTTCAAAAGCTGATGCTCAGGGCTTGGCACCTGTAGCACAGGCTGGAGGGTTCCAACCTGGCCTGGGTCTGCTAAACAATAATGACAACTGCAACAAAAAAAATAGCCAGGCGTGTGGCGAGCACCTGTAGTCCCAGTTACCTGTGAGGCAGAGGCAAGAAAATCACTTGAGCCGAAGAGTTTGAGGTTGCTGTGAGCCATGGCACTCTACTGAGGGCAACAAAGTGAGACTCTGTCTCAAAAAAAAAAAAGCTGATGCTCAAGCACTACACATAATTTATACCTTGGGGATGCCAAATTACTTTGAATCAGAGGAAGTCATTTTATTTGCTGTCCAGGAATTATGCAGATGTTTGCAGATTCCTAAAAGTTCCAGTCTTCTGCACAAATAGAGTGAATGAAAGAAACTCTTAAAAATAAAATAATAATAACAAGAAAAAACACCAAATCCCTCCTTGGATAAGATTTAGCAATTTCCTGGGTTAAATGGGCCTAGAATTTAACTAGTATTTTTTTTTATTAAAAGTTAGAATGAGAGCACATTAAAATAACACTTGTAAGCAAACATGAAATCTCTTCCTTTGGATGTATGTTTAGCAAGGCAATGACTTTGGAGCTGAGGCCACATCCTGTTCCTGATTTAACTGAATCCTCTCACGATCTTCTTCAGTACTTAAAAGCTTCTCTCTCCCCCAGAAACCCTGAGACTTAAAGTCATAGATCTGGAAGGGCCTGATAGAGAAGTCTGCCACCCCTTTCTACTGGAGGCTTCCTCTACATAAAAGTGGACTGTCACATGCTGGATGGGGTCCTTTCAAGTGCTGCTGGTGCCCTGTAAGGCCATCAAAGTCAAACTTCCAAATTCATGCTTCCCCTGTGAAGCTGGCACCACAGGGGAATTGGACTGTGACTCCCACAAAGAACCTCAAACTTAAGTTATCCACAGTAACTGATTGGTTTTGAACTCTATTGAAGGAATTTTTCTGTTTTTTTGAGACAGAGTCTCACTTTGCCACCCTCAGTAGAGTGCTGTGGCATCCATAGCTCACAGCATCCTCAAATTCTTGGACTCAAGCAATCATCTTGCCTCAGCCTCCCAAGTAGCTGGGACTACAGGTGCCGATCACACCATCTGGCTATTTTTCCAGACAGTGTCTCACTCTTGTTCAGGGAATCTACCTGCCTGAGCCTCCCAGTGTGCTAGGATTACAGGCGTGAGCCATTGTGCCTGGTTGGAAAGGAAATATTCTAGAAAATATATTACTGCTCTCATTGGCTGCCTGACTGTCCTCTTCATGGTCATTCCAGTTGCTTTGGGACTTGCGTTTACTAGAAAGCAAGCAGTGTTTTTTGTTACACTTCTCTTTCTTTCTGTACTTCCAATAATGGCTCCTGCATATTTCTGACCAGTGCTTAATCGTGCCTCCCAGCATGGACATGGTCTGGATGCACAAGTCCAACAATTTGATTTCTAGCTAAGTACAAGTGGAACCTTCTTCACAAGTAGTTTTTAATAATAACAAAGTAAAAGTAATTTCTAAGCATCTAGATACTCAAGCTCTAAATTAGACACACACAAAAAAATGCTAACTGGTTTCTTTGGAAGGATGGTGTAGAAAAGAAAAGCATCTAATTAATAGACCAACAGAAACTGCGAAAGACAGATCTAATGTCATCAGATTAATGTCAGGATGCAAGTTCTCTCCCATTCTGGTATGGATGGATAAACAAAAGTGAGTGCCTGGTATAGTTAAAGGTTATTCCCCCCAGGCAAATATTATACTGAATTTTAAAATTCATCATACTGTGATTCTAGTAATTGCTTTGTTTGCATTTTACTATGGACTTGCCGCATTTTTAGGCCTTTGCAAGTTGCCCAGAGCAAGGTAGAAATAATTAGAAGATTGTAATGTTACTTTACAGTAACACAGGGAGGTGATTGTAAGGGCAAATACAAATTAAAAATAAGAGGCTTAACTCTCCACGTTGAAAATAAGAGAAAAGACCTCCTTGCTTCTCTTCAGAACTTTTCTCTATTCTTTTCAAAAGTATACATGCATAAACCTTCATATGGCTAACTAGGCCTCTCTGTCTACTCAGGAGTGTTTTCCGAAGGACCTGGGAGTCATCTTTTGGAAATTCGAACATTGAGGGAGAGCATCCGTCCCTCCAGTACCCACGGGAAGGTAAAAGCCTAATGTGTTGGGCTCCTTGCTCCAATTTGCAAAACTACCTTCTGTCATAAAGATGTGGGAAGTTTGTTTTTCTTCCAAATAAAGCCAATACAGGTGGTCTCCCCACTTACAAAGATAAAGTTAGGACAAAATGTGACAAACGATGCTGTCATGTTCTCTTACTTGAAGACAAGTGATTGATTGTTTATCTTGAGTCCATGTGTGTAATGGATTGTGTGATACCTCCTTGGCTATAAACCTGCAGGTGTGAGCTTCCTTCCTCTTTGCTATCTCTTGGCAATTGCCTGTGATGTGGGTGACATTTGGTTTAATGGTTATTCAGTAATGACACAAGTGTTTTGTTTCTCTGCTACCTTTGTGGAGAGGGTTTCTGGGTTGGGACAAGATCTTGTTTTGGTTTTTGTTGTTGTTTGTTTGTTTGTTTTTGTGACAGAGACTCACTTTGTTGCCCTCAATAGAGTAACGTGGCATCACAGCTCACAGCAACCTCAAACTCTTGAGCTCAAGCAATTCTCTTGCCTCTACCTCCCAAGTAGCTGGAACTACAGGCGCCCACCACAAATCCCAGCTATTTTTAGAGACAGGGTCTCACTCTGGCTCAGGCTGGTCTTGAACCTTGAGTTCAGGCAATCCACCCACCTTGGCTCCCATGAGTGCTGGCATTATAGGTGTGAGCCACTGTGCCCATCCACAAGATCTTGTTTTTACTTATATTTTTCTAACACTCCCCCAAAGCATCAACAAATACATCTCCTATTATGTTCTATGGCATCAGCATATTCTAAAATGTTCCTGTGAAAAAGGTGTGATTTCTTCTCAAAACAGCACTATGATGGTGTGGCCAACAGTGATTAATCACACCTCTCTGTGCCATTAATAGACACCACCTCCATGCCCCTCACTCCTACCACCATCCAGCCAACAGATGACTTTAAAGCAGGTCACAGCCCAGCTTTGAGAAGAGCATCAGGTTTTTGCTGTGTTCTTTCTCTTTTTGTGTATCCAGATTCTGTATAGGCTTACCAGAAGAAAGAAACTTGTCCAGCCTCTTCTGCCAACCTTAGGCATTAAGCACTTTATCTTTCTGTGGCAGGACTAGGTCCCCCATACTCCTGTAGCCCAAAGGGTCAATGACAGGCTTCCTGTGCCATCTCTGAGACCCATGTAGCCTCAGTGTCATTTGCCTTGTGTTCTTAGCCTTTGCAAAGCCGGCTTTCTGCAGGCATGTAATGGCTTCTCCTGAAATGACACTGGGCTGCACCCAGGTCTCAATAAGTCTCTTTTTCCTTCCTGTATCAAAGAACTTTTCTTCCAAGGATCAGGCTAAGGTTCTTTGGTGACCATTTAGTCATCCTCTCTTGATGCATCTTTGCCCCATCCCTCCCAGGTTGTTTGAGGATACTTGCTTTCTCGGCTTGGTTTTCTAAGTCCTCATAGCATGGATAAGCCCTGCCTTTCTCACCTGACCACACCCTTGCCCCTCCCTCTGACCTTTAAGCTTCTAGGACCCAGCACTGGCACCTAGTGGGCACCCAAATATTTGTTGAATAAAGAACGGATTCCAGCTTGAGTTTACCATCCTAGAATCTCCTACTGGTAAACCTACCAACACACTAAGCACTCTGCCAGCAACACCCTTTCCCCATGGAAACCTTCCATGACTTCATAGCACACTGTCCGCATTCCCATGGACACGCGTCTCTGCCACACACATCCACAATACCCTTTATGTGCATCCTGAAGGGGTCACTGGTCTGCCCCCTGGGAACCTCACCAGGGCTCCATCTGCAGCTGATTCATCTTTAAATCTCTGCATGCCAGTTCTTAGCAGTCAAGGGGGAAATGTTTGAATCCAAGTCTATTCCCTAAAGGCAAGAGAAAGGAATCTGTCTTGCCCTCACCACCCCACCCCCACACCTCTCTTCTGGCCATGCAGCAGCAAACTGGTGCAGGAGCTGCCTTCAGAAGGAGGAAATGAGAGATTATGATGGTGTCACAGAACCAAGGCACATAAATATTTACAGCTCAGTTTATTTATAGAACTGAGGAGTGTGACAGTTCTGTTTCATCCCCTTGCTTTAGCCACTCAGTCCAAGGCCACCAAAGCAGCTTTAGCCCCTGTCAGCCTCTCAAGAGGACCAGGGAGGCTGTTCACAGGTATGGTGGTGCTGACTGTCTTGGGACCCTGAGTCTTGGACACGTGGGATTCTCGTGAGGCTGCTTGGTGTCTGCCGAGCCTGGTTCACCCGAAGAGAGGAGGCTCGGACATGCTGCCTCACCTAGGCCATCGCCAGGTCCTACCCACAACACATTCTAAGCCCACTCCACGGGGCAGAACGGATGTTCTGTCCACAAGCCCTTCACTGTAGCTCCTTATTAGAGGCTGGGCTTTGCAGCTTGGGGAACATGCAGCTGCTTTTCACAGGCCTTAAAAAAGGATTTGGTCTGATTCAGGCAAGTAAATATTACTAAGTCCGTTCTTTTCTTCCTTTTCTTTCACTCTGAAACCCAGCAGGTTGAAAGGAGGTGGGCAGTAAAGGACAGATGGCCCCAGGAAACCTCTAGAGCCCCATACAGTACAGGTCAAATACATTTGTATAAAACTTAACATTTATTGAGCTTTCCTATATGCCGAGCACTGTGCTGAGCACTATATATGCATTATTCTATTTCACTCTCAACAACAATAACAAAAATCCCACCAGTAAAGTGAATAAGTTCAATGTGTGAGGCCAAACTGAGCTTCACAGTGTGCAGTTAGACTATGTGCAATTTCTTTTCATTTTTTTTGACACAGAGTACCAAGGTTTTGCCCTGTGTCAAGTGCTGTGGTGTCACAGCTCACAACAACCCCAAATTCTTGGGCTTAAACGATTCTCTTGCCTCAGCCTCTCAAGTAGCTGGGACTATAGACACCCGCCACAATGCCTGGCTATTTTTTTTTGTTGCAGTTGTCATTGCTGTTTAGCAGTCCCAGGCGGGGTTTAAGCCCACCAGCCTTGGTGTATGTGGCTGGCGCCCTACCCACTGAGCTACAGGTGCCACCCTATGTGTGATTTCTGTACGAACTATGCTACACTTTAGAAAGCCCTGTGAAGTACATGCTGTTACATTTTCTTAAAAAGAAACCAAGTCAGTTTGATCCCTCAGTCCAAATTCTTAACCGCAATATGCTACAAAGTGTCTCTAAAAATTTCCCCAAACCCCAACTGTCCAGAGGAAATGTCACCTCACCACACAGATCCAGGTAAATGAGCTCAAGCCTACTGCACCTGGCAGGTCCCATGCTCCCTGCCTGTGTTCTTTAAGGACAGAGCACTTTTTGAACTTCTCGCCCCACCAAACACAGTTGGATGATCGAGGTTGTATTTTCAAAGGCCATTCAGAAACTCCCAGCCCTCCCCAAGGATGAATCCAGGGGATGATTCATTTTGTGAGTAGATACCTAAAAAACCAAAACAAACCAAAAAGGAATTTCATCCTGTGGCTTCCCTCATCTGTGAGCTTCCCCAGGAATACCCTGATGCTTCACCTAAGTGGCCTCTTAAGGAGACTGAGAAGAGACAGGGAGGCTTGGAGAGATAACCTTGACCTTTGCATATGCTTGAGAACTAAGCAAAAAGAGAGCAAAGCATTTCTGAAATTTTGGTGTAGTTCGGGGGGCAAGATTTATTTCCCAATAATTTTATGTGTAAAATAACCTTCAAAGGCAGTGCCTGTTGTTCAAGCCGAGGGAGCAGGCAGAGAGCAGAGATGTTTGGTTTACTGTGTTGCAGGATGGTCTGCTCCTGCCGCAGGGCCTTTGCATTGGCTGCCCGGTCTCCCTGGAAACCATCATCAGCTATCTGTGTGGGTGATGCCTTGGCTCCCTTCACATCTCTGCCCAAACTTCACCTTCTCAGAGAGGCATCCTGCCTGAGATCCTTCACCCACTCTCTCTCCCCACTGGCCTTGCTTCATCCTGCCCCATAGGTAAGGCCCCTATTTAGTATGTACACACACGTGATCGCTTGACTGTCACTGGAATAGAAGCTTCACATGGGCAAGCCCTGTATCTTTTTTTCCTCCCCAGAACAGGACTGGGTCTATGGTAGGTATTCCATAGTGTGTGTTAAATATTTGCTTCCAAAGTATGTTTTTCATCCTGGGAGCTCCATGCGTTCTGTTCTCACAGGTACCTGCATGCTCCAAGGAGGTTTTAATCTGTTCCCATCTGGTTTGCCCGCAGTCTCCTCTATATTTAATATCCTCCTTGGGAAGTCAGAGTTGCCTCCAGTTTCCATGACGAGAGAGATGGGAAGGCATCCATTTCCGATTCCACCACAGTCCAGGAAGACCCAGAAGTGATAAACCCCCGCCTTCCAGCCTCACCCAACCTCACACTTTGAGTGATGCACTCCTCAAGGGCAGACATAGTATTTGTTCTTTTGCTTTTTTCCCCAGCACCTACTGTTGTACCTGGCACATAGCTGGTACTCAAAACAGTTTTGTTAACAAGAACATACGTCCACTCATATCCCACACTAAAAAGTATGTTTCAGCATGCCTGACTGCTGGAACACTGCGCTCACACCTCTCTCCCTCCTTCCTGGATGCTGCTGGCTCCTCCACGCCTGCAGTTCAATGTGACATCCTCAAGAGGCTTCCCTCCCACCCTACGAAAAGGAACTGCTTGCCCTCAACACACACGTGTACATCCCCTCTTCCTGGTGGATTTTTTCAAAGCACGCTTCACTAATTGGCATTATCAGACAAGAACCATAAGTTCAGCTAATTCATTTTAAAGATGACACCTGGGCAGGTTAATGAGCATTTGCCCCCAGATAACTGGAAGAACAGAAACACAAAGAAAACTGCCTGCATCATGCTGAGACTCCTCACCAGCACCTTGTGGCTTCCCAGAAAGAAAGTCAAGAAGCAGCTGACCTCTGGCAGGGCTGTTCCTGGCAGGGCTCTCTCCCTACCATCCCCTGCCCAGCCAAGTTCACTGTCCCTCGTGGGACACTTTGAGCTTCCACAGCTCATTAGCTTTTATTTGGGGGTAGGCAGGGGAGGATTTGAACTCAAGTTTGAAGAGGGAGAGAGTCTGACTGACTTAGCTAAAAAACTAACATCTCTGTCCATGCTAGGGGCACCAACCAAACTGATTTGGTTACCCTTGAGTCAACTGATGGTTACTCTTGAGTAACTGATTGGTTACCCTTGCCCAATCTCAACTCAATGGTCTATTGCTACGGGTAATGGAGAGGGTAGAGGTGGCAGAGTCAGGGTGATCGTGACTGCACAGCAGCCCTTCCAGCAGGGGCTGCCTCTGTCTTCCTGTCTTCTGGTCCTCTAGAAATGGAGAAGAAATTACAACTCAGATCTACTCACTCTTGCAGGGTCCTATCACTTTCCACCACTCCTGCCCCTTTTCCTAAGCCCCTGCCTCCTGGAGAGAAGGGAAGGGACTGCTGAGCACTGGTCCAAGATTTCCCAGGTAGGGCCTGTTTAGGGATTTCAAAACAGAAAAGTGGCCACCAAAAAGCAAAACCGAGCACAAGAACTCCCAACTTAGACCATTAGTATTCATTTAGATCTGCCTATGTTTGCACCTCCCAGGGTGTCAGGGAGCAGTACAATTTACAAGCTTTTAATTCAAGACCACCATGAGGGTCATTACATCAGGACAGGCATGACCAGGTGAAAGATGTCTCAATTATCCTGATTTGATTATATGGGTATATTAAATTATCACATGAACCCTGATAATATGTATGTCTAATATGTATCAATAATAATAATCATAAAAGGAAAACCATGACCACCTTAGAGACCCATCTATGTTCTCTGAGTCTGGGTTAAGAGCAGAGACACTGAGCCAGGGAGAGCCCTGCCTATGATGGATTGAATGTTAGCATTGCCCCAAATTCATATATTGAAATCCTAATTCCAATGTAATGGTATGTGGCGGTAGGAGTTTGGTAGGTGTTCAGGTCATGAGGGTGGAGCCCTCATGAATGGGATTAGTGCCCTTATAAGCAGAGGTCAGAATGCTAGCTAGCCATGTGAGAATACGAAGAGTTGGTAGTCTGCAACCTGAAAGGGGTCCTTCCAAGAACTTGACCATACTGGCACCATGATCTCAGACTTCCAGCTTCCAGAACTGAGAAGAAAAGAAATGTTTAAGCTACCCGGTCTGTGGTAATCTGTCATAGCCCAAACTGACAAAGGGACCCACCCTTGTTGGGCTCTCAGGAAGCTCCAGCTGCCCACTTCCCTGTCCTCTGACCAAGCTCCTGAGGTCCCCTGAAGCTCCTCTCCTCTTGTCTCCCCAGCATGCCCTCACACTGCCTAAGGCTAGAAGGTGTGCCTGGAGGCCAGAACTCACACTGCAGGGCACCCAGCCTGCTGCCTACACAAAGCCTGGGATGCACAATGGCTCCCACACACCCTCTGGAGCTGATTTCCTCCCTTGCACATTGAGGAAGTGCAGCAAAGCAGTGCTGAAGAAGGTGGCCTTACTATGCACTCTAGCCTGACTAGGCTCTCACTCTTTTAAAGCAAATATATGTGTGTTTGAAATATTTCATACTTTGAAGAAATCATTGCTAATCTGGGTACTTAAACTGTTTTCAATAGCTACTCATTTGTGACATAGCTCATGAATTTGACACCTAGCAACTTGGCAGAGAAAGATGCTAAAAAGAATTTCTGTACCCCTAGGACAGACAAGGTATAGCAGGCCTGAGTTAAGGCTTTTGAGTCCTAACACTCAAACACTAGGTCCTGGTGACAAAAAGAGAATCAATACAGTACCTGCCCTTGGGGAGCACTCCACTGAAGGTATGAAGTTTAGTGGGTGGTACCTCCAACCCCTGACTATATGCAATCCAAGTTAAGCTATGCTAAAACCATAAAATGACAAATAAAAATGTATTGGTATGTTAAAAATCAAACCACTTCTTAAAATGGCACTCTGGCTTTCCTAGATGTGTGCTTTGTCTTTTTGTTGGGTCATCCAGTGCTGGTGTAGACTGTGGGCTCCCAGAGGACATCACTGGGGTAATATAGTCACCTCACACAGGACCTGGCACCTGCTGTGTGCTGCTTACTTCCCTGTGGAGTCAAGTGGAACTGGCTGTCCCTAGGTGGGACTAAGTTGAGGGAAAATGGGCTGGAACCCCTTCCCATCAGAAGTCATTTTTTCTCATCTCTGTAAGTGCCAAGGGCCCCCAAGGAAGTGGGCCCTTAGAGACTTGCTTCTGTCTATAACCTATTGCTCATGGATGTGTTTGCTGGGCACTTCCTTCCAGGATGAGTACATGGCTGGCTCACCACTGAACACTGTCACAGCTCAGTTTGAGGCAGAATCAGATTTTTATGCACCCACCTGCTTTACTACTACTTGAGGCTTCATACCTTTGTGTCTTGAAGGCTGTGATTGTGATGTAATAAAAATATGTATATTTGGTCTTCATCCCTAGTCAGAGGTACAAGAGCTCCTAAAACCCTTGGAATTTCCTGAGGGATAGTCTAATAGCAGGAATGGCCTCTGTCTCTCACCCTTTGTGGAACTAAAACCAGCACCTCTGCCTCAGGCCAACAGTCTGGCAGGTCAGGGGCCTGACTGACTGTTCTTGGCCCTGTGGGAGATGACTCAGTGAAATCCTCCTGAAGGAGGTCCAGGTGACAGAGTTTCCAGGAGGTCCCAGCCAGCTGGGCTGGCAAGAGTTCCCAACAGATTCTAGAGATGAAAGGATTAGAACCATCAACTATAACTGAACAACAATAGCTTAGAACTGAAAACCCTCCCTTTTAAAAGCTCTGTATATCTGCTTAGGATTAGGAATGTCGTACTTTGAGATAATAGTTTGACATTTTTCCTTCCCACACTCAACAAACCTGAACATCTTTGAACCCTTTCTTTGGAGCATTTACAGAGGTTCTATTACATAGGCATGATAGATTAAATCTTTGGCCATTGGTGATTAAAAACATCTCCGGCCTCTCGCCTCTCTCTGGAGATCAAGAAGTTCTAACCCCCTAATCTTAGGGTTGGTTACCCTGTCACCAAATTTATTCCAAAATAATAAATTTCTCTTTCCTTCTCCTCAACCACTGTTTCTTATTCTTCTGATGTTGCCTCATAGACAAGTGCCGCGCTTTCAGTAACAATAGGGTGAGAGGAGAGTCTTTTGTTATTCACAATAAGCACATTTCCCCTTCCAACCATACCAGAATTTATGCTGATGAGGTGACTATTGGAGGGTGGGAGCTATGCCTGTGTAATGGAACCTTTGTAAACACCCTAAAGAGGGGGTTCAAAGATCCTCAGGGGGGCACGGCCCCTGTGGCTCATCGAGTAGGGTGCCTGCCCCATATACCGAAGGTGGCAGGTTCAAGCGGCCTCGGCCGATCTGCAAAACAGAAAAATAGCCGGGTGTTGTGGTGGGTGCCTGTAATCCCAGCTACTCAGGAGGCTGAGGCAAGAGAATTGCCTAAGCCCAGGAGTTGGAGGTTGCTGTGAGCTGTGTGACGCCACAGCACTCTACCCAGGGCGATAAAGTAGAAACTCTGTCTCTACAAAAAAAAAAAAAAAAAAGGAAAAGATCTTCAGGGTTCAGGGTTGTTGAGTGCTGGGAGGGTTGGTGGAGCACCTCAACTTCCCTTCTGTAGAATCTCTTGTACTTGGAACCCTTGTGGAACTTGCTCTATGTGCCTCTTCTGATTGTTCATCCGTATCCTTTACGTTAAACTGGTAACAATTAGTAAAGTATTTCCTGGAGTTCTGTGAGCTGTTATAGCCTGAGGATGGGCCATGGGAACCCCAATGTGTGGCCACATCCATCAGAAGTACTGGAGGCCTGGGCCTTGTGGTTGTCATGGGAAGTGAGATGCTGTTGTGGGACAAAGCCTTAGCCTATGAAGGATAGTCTAATAGAGAGAATGGCCTCTGGGTCTGTGCTGGTTTTCAGGTAGTCAGTGTTAAATCGACTTATATTTTAAGATATCCAGTTGGTGTCCACAGAGAATTGGAGAATTTCATGGTATGGGAAGGCAGTGTTTGGTGTCAGAAGTGAGTACAGAGAACAGTTTTTGTTTAAAGGCCTTTGGACCACTAAAGCCCCCTTAAGCTTTCAACTTAGGCATTAATAGCCTCAGCTGGGGTTGGGAGAGTTAAAAGTGGACACAGGATAGTATGGCAAATAATGTGAGTTGGCTGACCTAAATGCCATTTCCAACCTATTTCCTACTAGCCCCCTCTTCCATATACACAGTTCTAGCCATGAAACACAGTTCCAGCTAATAAGACATACATGGAACTCTGCAGTGAGGTTCCTGGGAAATCTTTTGTGTTTTTCTATAAAAGCATCACCCTGGTCCTTTCCCCATTGTTTCTACTGTGAATAAAACTTGATGTCTGGTGCTTTAGCAGTCATCTTGAAATCATGAGGAAATGATCAAAAAAAACCTCAGAGCTATCAGCTCTAACAGCACAGAGCTATTGAATCAGTAATTGCCCACCTCTGAACTTCCTGTTAAGTGAGAAAAATATATCCTTATTTGTCTAAGTCTTTATAGTGTACTTTCCATTATTTGTAGCTAAAAGCAATTTAGATAGGCACTTGGAAATGTTATCAAAACTGCAAACAGGTTTTGATCTAGGTCCCATTGCTCAATGCACAAAGACCTAATTGTTAGGACAATAAGGATTGGCAAGGAAGTATGACAGATGTCAGGAGAATGGGAGAAGCTGACTGACAGCTTCTGGCTAATGTCTAGGTCATGGGCTTTTTAAGGAAGGGCCACGCACTTTGGGGCAGGGCAAGTGGAGATGGATGGTGACTCTTGGAATTAAGAAGTCTGCCCTGGGGCCTTCTGAACCTTTGTCTTGCAGACAATTCACCATTTAGGGGAAATAACTCAAAAGATCAAGTAGTTATTTAAGAGAGAGGATTATAAAAAACATAAAGTGGTCACAAAATTTCTGTACAACCTCCATAGTTGCCATCTCCCTAAATTGACCACCTCTTTAAATTGACCTAATTTTCATCGATTAGACATGTATCACATGTATAAATCAGTAAAGTAGGCCCAGTTCCTTATGTTGACCACCTCCATATCAGTGGAGGTGATACATGACTAGTTTGTTACAGTCCCTTGGGTGGTCAACTTACAGAGGTTCTACTGTAGTTCTTGGAAATGGTCACAGAAAGCAGGAGAGGCACATACTCACAGCCATGCCTGCCTGCCGGGAAACAGTAACAGCCAAAATGGTTGCTGGGTTTGGACCTGCTGTGTAAAGGGATGGATCACTTCCAGACATGGTGTCTAACTAGAGATCAGGACTCAAAGTCAAGCAGAACAGAATGGCCAAGACAGGATTCCTGAGTATGCTGCATTTCCTGAGTTTTACAGCAGCCATCGTGGTGGGGTGTAGGGTATAGATGGACAGAACGTGCAGATGGAGAGAGAAGGCAGATGACTTCCTGGAATATTCTGGTACTTGGGCACTTCAGGTTCACCTGAATAATCTGGGACCCTGCCTACTGTGCAAAGCAGAAGAGAAAGAGCTTTCTGCAGGTTCCATCCTAGGGAGACTCTACCCATGGTCCTTTCCTCACACTACCATTGCAATCCAGTGAGGCTGGCCCCACAAGGACTGAAACTAGGGGAACACCAAGGGAATCCCTGGACATTGGCCATTGAGAGGGTCACACCCTGTTGGGCTGGGTCACTCAGGAGACCTGGGATGGAAAGAGCACTTCTCTGAGCTGATTCTTCTTTCTCAGCCAAACAGTGGCACCCAGCCTTGTCAGCTCCCACCTGGGGAGTGTTGGTGGTTTAAGGTGAGTTAACAAGTGGAGCTGTTGCTTACTGGGTCCTCACATACCCACCTCCTGCCTCTTCTGCTGGCACCATCTCCTCTTCTGCTCCAACCTGTGGCCACCCACACCCTGGGGCAATTCCTCCAGTCTCTCTGTGAGGCCTAGAATTGAAGGCAGATGCTGGGGGTGTGGGAAGTGGAGGGTAAGGAGGCCAGGCACCGTATGCCATCTAGCTTGGCGTCTTCAGTGCCTGAAACAGAGTTGGTCACAAAAGATGTGCTGCTTAGGAAGCCAAACAGACCCTTGAGTTACCGGCTCTGAGTGGTGGCCTATTAAAAGAGCAATGTGCCCGTTCAAAGAGATTCAAGTTCTTTACTTTCTTTTTTTGAGTTTCTTGAAGGGAGATATGCAGACCACAGCATTTTTTTTTTAGTGCCCTTGGTAGAGGGGTGTAGCATCACAGCTCACAGCAACCGCCAACTTTTGGGCCTAGGCGATTCTCTTGCCTCAGCCTCCCGAGTAGCTGGAACTATAGGTGCCCGCCACAACGCCCAGCTATTTTTCTGGTTTGCAGTTCCGCCGAGGCTGGGTTTGAACCCGCCACCTTCGGTATATGGGGCCAGCGCTCTACTAGATGAGCCACAGGCTCTGCCCTTCTTTTTTTTTTTTTGAGACTGAGTCTCACTTTATCACCCTCAGTAGCATGCCAGGGTGTCATTGTTCCCAGCAACCTCGAACTCTGGGCTCAAGCGATTCTCTTGCCTCAGGTTCTCAAGTAGCGGGGACTACAGGTTCCTGTCACAACATCCAGCTATTTTTTTTTTAGAGATGGGGCTTCGCTGTTGTTCAGGCTGGTCTCAAACTTGTGAGCTCAGGCAATCCACCTGCTTCAGCCTCCCAAGTGCTGGAATTACAGGCATGAGCCACTATGCCAGGCTCACAGTAAATATTCTAAAACTTTTTTTCCTCTGAAAAGGTTTATTTTCTCATGTCCAAATCCCTAGAGGGGTTGGGGGAGAAGGGAAGAGCGTCCACACTGACTTCCAAATTTGATTGTTACTCCTGTTTGTGAAGGTCCTTTTCTGTGTTCCATGGGGACAGGAAGGACAGCCTTTGGGGGGTGGGCAAGAGAGGGAGACACCTGTCTGCAAAGCCAGAATTCTCTCTTTAGTGGCAGGGGGTAGGATGGACTGGAGGGACCTCCACTAATGATGGATGAGAAAAGGAAGGAGAGAGATGGGGAGGGAGCGGCCTCTGCCCTTCCCCCAGCATACAGTGTGCCCTGGAGCAGGCCACCTCGCCAGGGGCCTCACTTTCCTCATCCTTACAGCCGGTTCATATCTCAGAACTCCTTCAGATTCTTGAGCGTCTGGATCTATCTCACTGCATCAATTTTGTCTTTTTAACTTTTCTTAAGAATTCCAAAGCCATACAAATATATCTTTGAGAATCGCAAGGGCAACTCCTGGAAACTAAGAGCGCTTAGCACAAGGCAGAGGTTAGAGCTGAGTCTGGGTTATCTAGTGACCATAGCTAGGCTTTCTCTGGTGTGCCCTTGGTGCCCCGGACTGCATGGGTGGGGGTTCCTCCCAGTGTCCAGAACGGGAGGGTGCAGGGAAGAAGGTGGGAAAGTGAGTGAAAGAGACAATACTTTCCCACTCAGAAAAATCAAAGCAATAACCTCACTTGAGTCTCAGCTCTGGTCCCCTCGCCCTTTACCACCAAACTTCCTGAAAGTGTCACCTGCCCGTGTCTCTACTTCCTCCCTCCCGCCAGTCCCAGTGTGGACCACCTGTGAGTCCATCCAGCAGGTTCATCCCCTCTCCCCTTCTGGCAAGCTGTTCCCAACGTGGCACACTTATCCGTTCCCCCTTCACATCCACCTTCTCTCTGTACCTGGTGCTCCCGTCAGAACTCATAGTGGCACGTTCTGTGTGTTCCTCTGCTTGTTTCTCCCCTCCCACGACAGCCACCACTAAATCGTCAGCTCCACAAAGACAAGGTCATTTATCTGAGGCCCTAGCATTGTTCGGTGGTGCATACATAGTAAGTGCTCAAAACAATGTTTGGTAAATAAATTGATATAAGGCACAGTCTGTGCTTTAAGGCCGTCCTGTTGGTTGGGAGAGACAAGCTGTAAAGACATCATTACAATGTGTGGGAGAGGAGTGGGTCTCCCAGAGGGGCCTGTGGAGTGGAGGGGGAATTCCAGTGCCTGAGCTGCACTTGCTCCCTTCCTGGGGAGCTGCTTAAAGAGGGCGGCAGGCCCAGCCTCCCGTGCGGCAGGCAGTGCTGGCAGCTGGGCAGTGCTGCTGCCCACCACCTTAACGTACATGTCAGAAAGGCCTGATGGCACCACCCAGCTGGCTGTTCCGGCACCCACACCTGCACTTGCTCCACCTTCACTTCAGCAGAGATCCAGGGCCTGCTTTTATCAAAAATAAAGACCATGTCACAGGCTGGGGTGTTGTCTTCGTGTCCCAGGTCTGCTTGGCTATCCCCTGTTAGCTCAGTGATCTTAATTCTCTGTCTCTTGGGTCCCTCCTCTGTGAAGTGGGGATAGTAGCAGCATTTACCTTATGGGGGGAGGAGTGTTGTGAGCATTAAATGAATTAATGTGGATTAAACGGGTTGGTGCTTAGTACAATGCCTGCCTCATAGAAAGCCCTAGAAAGCACCAAGTGTTAGCTGTGATTGTGCTCAGGGCATCTCTGCGATTTGGAGCTTTTGTATCCTCCCTGAGCAGTAGCCATTTGTGATAGGTATAAACATTATCTGGAAAGTTTGGAAATTGCTGACTAGGGGGGTTCCTGGGAAGCATAGGGTGGGGATGGATCCCCTGTGGAGGTAAGGTTCCTAGATGTAGTAAGGAAAAATACAGGGCACCAAGATAAATTGTAATGTCAGATAAATAGCAAAGAATTTTAGTATAGCTATTTACCATGCAATACGGTATTTAGGAGACAGTTATACTTATTCACGGAAATTAAAATTTAGCCGGGTGTCCTGTGTTTACTCTGGCAACTCTACTAGGAACTAGTAGGAAGGATTTCTCCAGAGGGCACTGAGATGGTAGCCTACAGTCAGCCCAAGTGGAGAAGTGGGACAAATGCCAGGATTTAAAGCCAACCGCTCAACCTGGACCTCTAAGTCCAGCTCCTGCAGCCTCAGGCCTCATCAGGGTTCTCCACAGTGTCTCCTCAGCACCTAGGATTGCCAGGCCCTGAGCAGACACTAGTAGAAACCATGTTAACATGGCTGATTGGAGAAAAGAAGAAATGGATGAGGTCACACAGGTGACTCTGAAGCCGGCACAGGGGTGTCGAGGGGCATCAGAACGCTCCATTCTCTTCTTTATGCTTCCCTTTGAAGGGGAGCAGCCTGAGTGGCACAGACAGGGTGGGGTTAGGTGGAGCTATCATGGTTCTGCATTTGAACCCCAGCTCCACTCAGTGAAGCAGGCGCTTATTCTCCCTGAATTTCTCCCACCTGCCTGGGTGGAGGTTCCTCTCAGTGTCCGGAAGGGGAGGGTGCAGGGGAGAAGGGTGGGAAAGTGAGTGAATCCTTTTAGTCTGGCAGCCTCAGAATTTGCTCAGAAACAATTGTTCTTCATACCTTGGTGCAAGATGACACACATTACAGAGAGCATGGCAGGTGCTACTAGGGTACGAAAAGAAGAGAGGGGGGGATTTCCCCAGAGCAGACAGGGGCAGAGTGAGGGTCTGGGAGCCTTCGGTGAGAGCAGATTGGGAGGATGAAAGAACTCCGAGGAGACTTCTGGTTTCTTTCTGAAGGTTCCTGGGCCTGGAACGTTGTGTGGTCTGGAGGGACAGTGAGGGGAGGATAACAAATGTCTCAGTAGTAAACAGTGCAGACAGATCAACCATAGTTACTGAGTGCCCTGGGCCTGGCACTGGTCTACATGCCTTGCAGGTATTAATTCACTGGGTCCTCACGGCGGCGGCCACTTCTTTTCCCCACGAAAAGGCTGAGTGTTGGAGAGTTTAACTCTGGAACCACCATAAGGTCTTCTTTGAAGTCTCAGCTTGCGTGAGATCCTTGGAGAGAGCAGCTTTTATAGTGAGTGGGGGTAAATTTCCCTTGATAGATGCTGAGTGTGCCCTCCCCAGGGCTGCCCCCCTTGACAGAAGGCTCAAAGGAATGGCCGTCCGATGGTAAAATCATTGATCTCGGGGGAAGCATGAAGAAGAAATGGCTAAGACTCACACTAATTTGAGTCAATTTAAGAAAAAAACCTAGAAATGTGATATTTGGCTTATCCACTAAAATGCAAAATCCCTGTACACATTCATTATGGATGTTTGTTCTCTGGACTTCACTTTGCCCAAGCCTGACCCCGCCCTGGGCAGGTGCGAGGTTGTAGAATGCTCAGGCATCAGACTGCTTCTCCCCTCCCCGAGGGAGTGGCTGGGAGGGGCTTCTGCTTGATTTAGCACTTGTCCCCGTCAGAAGTATCCCCAAGGGAGGCTGCAGTTGGGGGATGGTGGCAGGGACTTTATGTGCGAGCACCAAGTATGAGCCCTGTGCCCAAAGCTGCCCGTGACTGCAGCAGTCTCCATTCCCAGAAGCTCTGACCAAGTCTGATCACTGCAGAGGCCACTAGGGGCAATGCCAGCCTGCGGTTCCCGGGGGAGCCTAATCATCCCCACTGAGAAGCCCCGAAGAACTTTCTGATACAGACACCAGAGATTCTGAGTCTATGGGTCTGGGGAGAGTTCCAGGAATCTTATTTTCAAAAGCACCTCCACTTGATTCGATGGGCAGTCAGCTTTGAGAACCGTGGACCCAGGCCGCCCTTCTCCCCAGCTCAGGCACCCTCCCTCACACTCCCCAGTCCTGACTGTGGCTCTCTAGCCTTAGCTTGAACATCTAGCTTCACAGGCAGGAGCTGTTACTGTTGGATGCTTTGAAGGGACAGCAGTTCTCCCCCACGCTGAGCCCTCCCCAGATTCACATTCTTCCCCCTGGCCCTTCCCCTGTGTTGCCCACAGTGGCCACCATTCCTGGCCTACTGCCCTCCATCCTGCCTTCCTCCAGGTGGCACAGGGCTCCCGGGATGTCCACCATGATGTCACCTGCACATGAAATATGCAGCCAAGCATGTGCCTTCCCCTCCAGGAGACCTGAAAAGCAGAAGACGCAGAGGGCCCCTCCTCCGTGGAAGGGCACCCCTTTCCAGGGGGCAGCTGCAGGTATAGAATCTACTATCATGGAAGGGAAAGCCACACACACTCCTGGCTCTCACACTCCCCTAGTCCCACGATTGTGCTTGCTTTTGCTAAAATGACCTTAACATATTTATCCAGCTGCAACCAGAGGACGTTTCCTGCTTATATTCTGCCATTTTCATTTCCCCACCCCTCTGCACCATCTCCCTAATTGCCATTGTCATAGCTGCACAGTTGCTGCCTATGGCCTGGCCTCACATCCCTGGTTTCACCTGCCCACTGCAGGCACCAGCAGCTGCCGCTCCCCTCCCCCAGCTCACCCCGCTCCTCCAGAGGGCCTGGCAGGATTGTCCAGCCTCTTGTTTCTTCCTCCAGCTTCTGTGCTCTTAACCATGCAGCATCCTTGCGACTAGGAGCATAGTCACTCCCTTTATGACACTGTCCATGGGGACCCACAAAACAGCTATGTTAGCTGTCCCCTGTTAGACAACTGTTTGTTCCTAACCACCCCCATTTAAGGAACTGGGCTACCACGGGCCAGCCCTGGGTTGGGCATGGCATAGCTTATCCCAGGCCATTGTGAAGGTGGAGAGGTATCCTTACATGGCCTTGATTATTATGGGGGAGAAAAATGGAGGTCAGAGTTAAGCAGGTCATTCAGGGTCACACAGCGTCTACAGGACAGAGAGGCATTAGGGCTCAGGTCTACATCTCTGTGAAAGCTGTGCTTATGCCATTCATATGTCAGGAGGGGTGACCTGGCTCTCTCACTGTACTGAACCTTTGTGAAAATAAGCCTCAATACTGGGTGGTCAGAAAGTTTGTGTGCAATTTTAAACCGCACACTATTTTAAAATACACATGAACTTTGTGGCCACACTGTATAATGGAGCTGAAGCAAACTTGGCTGATTCTGTAGTTCTCTAACCCTGCTTTTTCTCTCTTTGGTCAGATGAAGACATGCCCTCTCAGCACACTGCGCAGACTGCACAGCTGTCACACATGTATGGGAGGCCACCAAGCCACCTCTCAGTGTCTGAGAGTGTGCAGAAGGCCGATGGGAGGATGGCGCCATCAGGGGAGGTGGGGTGGTGGGCAGGCCCATCTGCAGTGCAGCTCCTGCAAGCCCCGGGCACCATCCCATGTCTGCACCTTCCATCTCTCAGAAATGCCTTGGCTCAGATGGTGCCCGCCCAGCACTGCCCTCACTGCCAGCCCAGCAGTGCAAGCAGCCCCTCCCTGCCCTTTCCTCACCATTCCTGCCCATGGCAATCACGTGCTCCTCTGAACTCCCCTGCAATTACAGTTTCAATAATTCATTTGGCAATTAATCATATCCTGCCTTGTGACATCTCCTCTAGTCCGTGTTGAGCTGTTGTTCAGAAGAGCGATTGTTTAACTTCCCACGAGCAGCGTATGCTGCCTTGCTAATCTAGTTGGGGGTTTGTTGTTTCTTTCCTGCCAGTCAATAAACCAAGAGAAGAGATTTGGGGTCCACACCGGTGAGGGCTGAGAGTAGGCAGGGGTCCTCCCTTGGGAGGCAGTGGGAGCAGAGAGCCAGGAGCCCCCAGAAGATACCTTCTCAGAGAGTTTAGTTCTCTCCTCAGCCTTTTCCCTCTGATTCCCCAGTTAGGAAATAGCTCTGGAGACAAAAAATCTCAGGAATTTTCCATGCATCTGTACAGTCTCCTTGACTGGATTAGATTTCCTGTGAGCAAGGACCATTTTATTTTCAGTGAGGCTGCCTACATGATGTGGTGAACTCTGAAATGAGAGAGAGAGGCCCAGGTTTGAGCCTTGGCCCTATCACTTACTATCTGTAAGCCTGGGTGAGCATTTCACTCCTCTCAGCCTCAGTTTCCTCATCTCTATAATGGGAAGAAAATATCTCTCCCTTGAAATAGTGAGGAGCATCTTGAAACAAGAACTTATGTAGCACCCTGGGTATGCTTAGCGCTTTGCAAACCTCAACTCCTTTGATCGTCGTATTAACCTCACGAAGTAGATTGCATTATTATTTCCATTTTAAACAAAAACATTAACAGGCGAGGAGCACAAGAAGTGTGGGGGTGGCCTGGGAACACAAGGAAGGCCCGCCAAGAAGGAGAGTGAAGGAGGAGTGTCATGCCTATGGGTGTCTGGATCTGGGTGGGGAAGGAAAGAGAAGGGTCGGGGGGAGCAGAGACCTGGCAGGGACGTGGCCTCTGAATATTTCCAGGAGTTTCCAAGCTGAATGCCAGAGATGCACAGTGGAGGGTGGTGGTGGGGAATGTTCCAGGTCTCTGTAAATTCTAAGATCAACGTACCTGCCTGCAGTGAACTTGACCTGGAAGAAGAGGAACAACCCCAAGGTAGGTCACAAAGGTCTGCAGAGAGCGAAAGTTAAAAAACAAACAAACAAACAAAAACTGTGGCCAGAAGGGTTCACTCTATCCCATCCCTTTTTAGATTCCGGACTCTTCTGAAGCCAAAATGCAGAAGGGAAGGAATCTGACCCAGCCTAAGGGCTATTCTCTCCTCCTGGCACTTAGGATGGGAAACGCCCTGTTCCCTCCTCCCCAAATGCTGCAATCTACCCAGACACGTGGACAGAGACTGACACAATGCCCCCGGTGCTGGCCAGGAGCAGATGGGACCTTAGAGGAACAAAAGGAGTTAAGAGGACAAGTGATGGAGGCACGAGAGGATGTCTGGGGAGGCTGTGTCCTGACTGAGGACACAGCCAAGTGCTGTGCCCACGAATTGAGGTCCCAGAGGACCCAAGAGCAACTGGACAGGCTAAGAAAGCTATTTTCTTTCTTTCTTTCTTTCTTTCTTTCTTTTTTTTTTTGAGACAGAGCCTCAAGCTGTCCCCCTGAATAGAGTGCTGTGGCATCACAGCTCACAGCAACCTCCAATTCCTGGGCTCAAGTGAGTCTCTTGCCTCCACCTCCCAAGTAGCTTGGACTACAGGCGCCCGCCACAACGCCCGGCCATTTTTTGGTTGCAGCCGTCACTGTTGTTTGACGGGCCCAGGCTGGATTTGAACCCACCAGCTCAGGTGTACGTGGCTGGCGCCTTACCCGGTTGAGCCACAGGTGCTGAGCCTAAGAAAGCTATTTTCAAACGCTGCACCTCTGGGGCCCAGTGTGGTGGCTGCTGGCCACATAATGACTATTGGGTGCCCCAGACAGTGCTTTTCCTAACTGACACGTGCTGCAAGTTTAAAATGCACCAGATTTCAGAGACCTGGCATGAGCCAAAAGAATGTAAAATATCCCATTATTAATTTTTTTATATTGATTACCTGTGGCAATGATAGTTAGGATATATTGGGTTAAATAAAAATAGTACTAAACTTCCCTATACTTGTTTTGTGAAACTTTTTATCTGTTTATTAGAAATATTAAAATTACATACATGGATCCCATCAGGTTCCTACTGGGCAGCACTGCTCAGACCCCGTGGAGCTGGGTGGCTTCTGGCTGAGGGGAAAGTGCTCTGTCGAAGACTCTTTCCTGCCCCTCCCTCCTCCTGGGCTCAGTCCCAGGGACTCAAGGACCCCTGGAGCACAGCCTTGAGCTGCAGGGAGAGAACAGTGGGAAGGAGTCAGGGAAAAAGTGAGGGAGACAGGGCCAAGAAGGGTGAGTCCTGTTCTTGGGTCCATCTGGTTGGCCATCTGCAGAATCCAACGTGTGAAAACGTGGGGCTAAAGAGGTGAGGGAAATACAGTTGCCCCTCTCCTGGGGGCTTTCTGTCAGGTGGGAGCGACAGAAGCTGAGGCATCTTAAATGAGCCTATGTGAGAAAGTCACCCATGGGCTGGGGGCCCTCTGCAGATGAGAAGCATTTCAGCTGGAAGGCTGGGTCTGGAGAAAGCCAGGACGCTGGGATCAGAGGAGAGGAAGTGAAGAGGCTAGTATTTGTTCACAGCCTCTTTGTCTCATTCACTCCTCAGAAGATAATGACATGTGGGGTTATTGCTTCTGGTGACAGATGAGGAAAACCAAGGCTTAGACAGTGAGAGTAACAAATCAAGAAGCTGGCTGAGCTTTCCTGAGCCCACCTCCACCTAACTCGATAGGCCATGTTGGAGACCAGCTGAGATGATGAATGAGAAATGCTTTATAAATGGAAACCTCCACGCCCAGCTTGTAGCAGACAGCCAGCATGCCAGCCACCCCCCACGATCTATCTCTGCCTGGACTTCTCCCTCCTGGACATCTCCACTCGGGGGTCTAACAGGCATCTTAAACTTAATGTATCATCCAGGATTGAGTGTACTTAAAACTAAACTCCTGATACTCCCCTCCAAACCTGTTCCATCTTCTGTTTGCCAAGGCCAAGGGCACAGCTGGGGCTACCTTAGTCATGGGGTGAAAAGGATACAAAGTAGCTCTGCCGAGCCACCACAGACAGGAATTAGAGCCAGAAATCACTCTTGGTTGTTGTGAGGCACTGAGGTTTGGGGTCATTTGTTACCATGCTGCACTCAGTTTATGTTAATTGAGACAATGATACATGAGAAAAGGGGGAGGAGGAGGAATGACTGACACTGACCTTCCCTGGGTAAACCTGGGAGCCACCTGAGGGGAGAGTGGCTCATTGATTTTCCAGAACAGGGTGTCCAAAGAACACGGTGCAGACTGATAGCAGGGAGGCAGGGGTGGTGGGGCGAGGCACCAACTTCCCAGGACAAAAGAGCACCTGGCAAGAGGCTTGGAAGTTGGCAAATCAGGCAAGAGAACAGTAAGGAAAGAAAGATGCGAGGTAGGTGCTTGTGGAGATGCTGTGTTACTTTTGTTCCTAACAGGAAACAGTATTTTTCCTGTGGTAGAAGACTCTCACAGGGTAGGAAAGACTCTTACAGCTCGCTTAGGACAGTCCTTTTTTTTTTTTTTTGTAGAGACAGAGTCTCACTTTATCGCCCTCGGTAGAGTGCCGTGGCATCACACAGCTCACAGCAACCTCCAACTCCTGGGCTTAGGCGATTCTCTTGCCTCAGCCTCCCCAGTAGTCGGGACCACAGGTGCCCGCCACAACGCCCGGCTAGGACAGTCCTCTTAATTGAGAGGTGAGGAAATTGAGGCCCTGAGAGGTGGGACACATTGTCTGGGGTCACACTGCAAAATAATGTCAGAGCTGAGACTTGGGCCTACGTTTGAGGAATGCTCATTTTGGTTGCATTGTTCTATTTTCCTTTAGTAATCACAGCAAAACCCACTCCAAGGAAAGGGCAAGGTGTTTGACTTGAAGGATAGCAAGAAAGGTGAGGGCAGGAGCCCCTTGGGAAGGGAAAACAGGTCATGTTCCTTAAGTCATGAGAAGTCAGATTGGGGAGTCAGGCAACTGGCAATGGGGAGCAAGTGAGTCCAAGGCTGTAAAAGGGGTGTGGGCTTGGGACAGGGAGCTGATGACAGCATGCAGCTGTCTTGTGTTGAGGCCTGGCATGGATAGGCTTTGAGTTCCCCACTTACCACATTTTATCTCCTGCCAGTCCTGTGACACCAGCATTCTGATTCCTATTTACTGTACAAGTCAATTGACGATCCAGGAAGTTAAACAATTTGCCGAGATCTCGCAGGTTGTAAGTGGCAGAGCTAGGGTTCGAACCCATGTCAGTGTGGCTCCAAAATTTCTGCTGAGGGAAAGAGACAGAGAGGGTGTAGGAGAAGAGAAAGAACCAGAGGAACCAGTTTTGTAGGGCTAGGCCACATAGACCCCCGAAGCTCTGGATTGGCCAGAGCTTCCAGCCAACAGCCTCCTGGCTGAGGACCCCTGGAGCCCACTGAGAAGGGCTCACACTCATGGCTGCACCTGCTTGGGTCCCCTTTGTCTCATTAGCTTGTGTTGCTGGACTCCCCCAGCAGTGACTCCCCTACACCCCTTTCCAGTCAAGGAATGAATCAAGGTTGTCAGCATGTGCTCGGCTGCCTGGGAGCACTCACTTGGATTTCTGCATCTCCTGGGGCCTCTGCTCAAGTAATAAATCCCAGCCTTCAGATCTAGAGTCCTGGAGTTCTAGTGTGAGGGGCGGGGCCTAGGGAGGGCTCCCCGGGACCTGGCTGTGGGACTGCACATTTCCCCTCAACCAGTAAACAATCATTATTTTCCCCTGATCACATGAAAGCTGGCCCAGGAGCAGTCAGTGAGAGGGCAGTCACAGGGAGTGTGTGACACAGACCGGTGAGGATCGAGATGGGTGAGGGCTATGCTATTGATCACCAGACCACCCCCACCAGCCTTTCTGAGGGGCTCCCCACCCCTGTCCTCTCACACGTCAAGCAATTAACTGGACTGAGCCCATTCACCCACATTCCAAGGGCGCAGAACATACTTGTGATTATGGGAAACATAATAGGTTCATAATAGGTTCTTCAAAGTACATGACTTTGCTACAAAACGTGGATGCGTAAGTCGTGGTTCTATTTTTCTTCTATGACAGTGAAAAAATAGCAGAATTTTCCTCAAGATAGAAAGAAAGCACCACAAAAGTAGAGCCTTCAGCCCTTCTCATTTCTTCATAGCTGGAGTCAAATACGCGGAAGAAAACTCCCTCAGGTCAGGCTGAGCTCAGGGCCCTTGGAGCGGGAGCAAAAGAAGGGGGGACGACTGTCCACCCTGGTCTGCAGAGCGCACCAGCCCTGGAAGGACAGAGCAAGAAGGAGCCTAGGTCTACAGGGCCTCAGAGGTTCAGCCACACCCTCAAAATCATGGGCACAATCTTGCACGTATGGCCCAGAGGGTTTCTGAGATTCCCCGAGGGCTGTGTGCGTGTTCCAGACCAGGGCCTGTGCACCCCTCCTCTTGCCTGGTGAGGGAGTGGGAGCTCCTGCTGCTGCCTGTGGGCATGACCCTGAGAAGAGGCCCCCACATTTGGCTTGTCCCCACCTGCTCTTAAGCTCCAGCACCAGTGAACGGCCTCGTACCCTGGCTCTCTTTTTTCTTTTTTAGAGAGGGTCTCACTCAGTCACCCTGTGTAGAGTACTGTGGCATCACAGCTCACAGCAACCTCAAATTCGTGGGCTTCAGTGATCCTCTTGCCTCAGCCTGCTGAGTAACTGGGACTACAGGTGCCACACCTGGCTATTTTTTCTATTTTTAGTAGAGACAGGGTCTCGCTCTTGCTCAGGCTGGTCTTAAACTCCTGAACTCAGGCAATCCACCTATGTCTGCCCCTCAGAGGGCTAGGATGACAGATGTGAGGCACTGCGCCCAGCCTCGGTGCCTTGTCCCCTGAGTACAGGAGCCCCTTACACTGAGTCCACGGGCACTCAGAGCCATCTGAACTGTGACCCTTCCTGGGATAAAACCCTAGCCCTGTCCATTTCCAGCCTCTAGCATGTGGGATGGGATGCCTGGTCTTGTGAG
>CAUYRH010131823.1:40000-55037 GCA_963574655.1 Perodicticus potto
TGAATTTCAGATGTGCATTTAAAGTTATTATCCCCCAAACTATATTTGGTGCTTCTTTGTGACTGCTGTTCTCTCTTACCTTTTGCCATGAAATTGGAACCATTTCTACAAATCAGGCATAGAGGCACAACTTCTAGGGGGTGACAGATTCTCCTCTCACCCCAAATGTGGGCTCCTTCTTAGGTATCTTATTAAACACCCCTTTCTCACTACTTCTTCATCACTCTGAGCTAAATGGGGAAATAGAGTGAGTGGGTGGGTATTTGTGGAGAACCTATCCTGCAGTAGGAACCATCTCTACCTCATGAAATCCAGGGCATTCCTGTCCTGTCTTACCATCAAGCCAACCCTGTAAGATAAGCATTTTTCTCTTCTGTTCACTGATGAGGAAACTCAGGCTTGGAGAGATTGTCACTTGCTCGGTGTCCAATGGAGCATGACTATTGTGACTATCGATTTACTGGCTCTGGTTACATCTGGATGTGTGATCGAATCCACACATCCTGTTTGATCTTCTGTTTGCTGCTTCTCCATTGACTGCTCCACATTTGATAGCATCATGTGTGCAGAGGGTAACAGGATTTGATGGGGAAGGTGACCCCAGCTCAGCCAAGCCACAGCCTACTTGCCCCATACCACAGCACACACTGCTTCTGGCTCAGGCGTAGGGGGCATTATAGACCTGAGAGTTTGAACTTGAACTGGGTGATCTACACTGCTAAGGTCTGCCCTCTCTGAGCAGGAGGACTCCTCTTGAGGCTTTGGCAATCTGACCTCTAGGCACTGGTTGGCAGGTCTTGGCACTTTTCCTGGGAAGGATGAACTAGGAAGCCAGGATGGCAGGACCAGCTCATGAAACAGGGAACTCGTAGTCTGTGGTATCCCAGCTGAGAACCTCCTGACCAGTCCTTTCTATTTATTTGTTTATTTATTTATTTTTGAGATAAAGTCTCACTCTGTTGCACTGGGTAGGGTGCCATGGCATCATAGCTCACAGCAACCTTAAACTCTTGGGCTCAAGTGATCCTCTTGCCTTAGCCTCTCAAGTATCTGGGCCTCCAGGTACCCACCACAACACCTGGCTACTTTTTCAATTTTTAGTAGAGACAGGGTGTTGCTCTTGCTCAGGCTGGTCTTGAACTCCTGAGCTCAAGCATCTCATTCTCCTAGAGTGCCAGCATAACAGGCATGAGCCACTGCAGCCAGCAACCTGTCCTTTCCAGTAAATTAAACCCAGCTCTTCCTTAAGGGACTGTTTAAGGTCCCTACATGTGGAAAACTCATTTCTGTCTCAACACGTGCTGTGTGCACTATACATTCTAGAACTACAAAGTCAATGAACTTCAGAGGACACAGTCTGAACTCCAAGCCAGTTCTGTAATTCCTCTCCACCTTCCCACTGCATCTTTCCTCTGTGTGGTCCCATTCCCTGATTCCTGCCTCTGGACTTGGCCCTGGCAGTCTTGAGGTCTTTAAAGAGGGCTCTCAGGGCCCCTCACCTGGAGGACCACAAGTGACATGACCTTCGGACCTCTCCCCATCCTCTAGACATGGCTTCTGCATGTAACTCTTTAACATGAGGGAGACAGTTTCAGCCGGTGGAGAAAGTAAAACCCAGTGTGTTTCCCAGATGCTGTGCCTTCAGAAGACAGCACCAATTGGAACTACGTGCAGTTGTCTTGGGGTATCAATATCCCAAAGGTTTAAATGACATCATGGTGACAATTAGTAGGAGAACATTAGGTTAGTCTCCATTACCCTTGTAAAAATGACCATGGCTCATTAAAAAAACAAATTCAAGCTAGGAAATATACAAATTAACCGAACATAGTTTTAAAATCCCTTTCTTGCTAACATATTATCTCATTTCTTGCTAGGCAGGAGGCTTGGTAGTCCTGGATGTGTGCAGCACTGCAGCGATCTGTTCCCAGCGCAGGCTGGGATCACAACGGAGGTCCCTGCAAAGGTAGTCAGAGGTCAGGCAGGATTGGCAGGAGATGTCTGGACCTTCCAGGGAGAAGCAGGTGGCAGGGTGTTGTGGGAGCCCCGCTGGGGCTGCATGTGTCTTTGTGCAGTATTACAATTAACCCTTGGAGAGCCCAGTTAGAGCGCTATCACTCTCATTTTATAAGCAAGGAAACTGAGGCTCAGTAAGATTAAGGCACAAGGTTATAGCAGGTCTTGCCATAAACACTCCAAACATGCTCTCCTTTCTTTTATCCGCAATGAAACTTTCCTATTCATTCGCTTTTGTGCATGAATAAGAAATCTTCCTTTCTTCTCTGTGAAAAATCTCAGGTTGGCAGAAAGTTATGTGATGCCTGAGGCCCAGACCATGCCTCTGACTCCTCTCATCCTCACCCCCAGGCAGGGGAGGTGAACCCCAGGCTCTCAGAAAAACATGCTGAAGTGAATCGGGTCTATTCTGAGCTCTGCGCAATCCCCTGGGGTGTCCAGAAGAGGATGCAAGAGTCATGCTTTGTGATTCTGCAACCAGGGACTACAGATACCCGCTTTCCCACTGCCCTACCTAGTCTGCAAGAATGTTCAGAGGAGGGTCTTTGAAGAAAGGTACTTGGTAAGAAGTATATGTTCCAGCTCCATCCATGTAAACATGAAAAAGGTAAAGTCGGGCGGCGCCTGTGGCTCAAAGGAGTAGGGCGCTGGTCCAATATACGGAGGTGGTGGGTTCAAACCCAGCTCCAGCCAAAACCTGCAAAAAAAAAAAAAAAAAAGAAAGTAAGAAAAAGGTAAAGTCTCCATCTTTCTTTAAGGCTGTATAGTATTCCATGGTGTACATATACCACAATTTATTAATCCATTCATGGGTTGATGGCCACTTGGGCTTCTTCCATGACTTATCAATTATGAATTGGGCTGCAAAAAACATTCTGGTACAGATGTCTTTGTTATAATGTGATTTTTGGTCTTCCGGGTATATACCTAGTAAAGGAATTATAGGATCGAACGGCATGTCAATTTTTAGATCTCTAATTATTCTCCAACATCTTTCCAAAAAGAACGTATTAGTGTGCATTCCATGAAGGCTATGTTAATCAGTTTGATGAAAATAGTTCAGATTGTATATGAAGCCAGCACATTGTACACCTTGATTGCACTAATGTTCACAGTTATGTTTTAATAATAATTAAAAAAAAGAAAAATAAGGTACTTGATATTGTGGCATCATTATTACAATCATTATTAAAAGCCATTGATTTTTACCAGGGCCCCTCTGTCACTCAGAAAGAGTCTCTCTGTCTAGCTTGGCTTGTGATTGTCATCTCCTACACATCCCTTACTCTTTGCTGTGGAAATGAGTTCAACTGTTGAGCTCTTGCATAGATCACAATTGAACTTCACGTTAGGAAGCAGATTTAGCAGTTGCTTCTGTTTTCCTCTGTGGGGGTTTCTTGTCTCTGTGCTCAAATGTCATGACTGGGACCAGCTCTGTCATGCATTTGCTGTGATTTGGAGAAGGGAACAGGTGGTGAGAGAGAGCCCAGAGATTTGTACCTTCCCCAGCAGAGCAAGCGGTAGATCCCACCACTCAACTTTGCACAGAGTCCCCGTGGAGCAAGGCAAGCATTGCTGGGCGTGAGCCCAACTTTGGGAAGTTTTGCCCTACAACTGAGGCAGGGGTGAGGTGCTCTACGAACCTAGTGGTCTAGAGCAGTGGTTCCCAAACCTTAGTGTAAATCACCATCGACTAGGGTGCTTGATAAAAGCACAGAGTTTTGAATCTTACACTAAAGATCCTGCCAAAAACAAGACTCAACGCAGCTGACTACACCAAGGCAGGGGCTAAGTCTTTACAGGAATCAACTCCTTCAGTCCTGTGACTATCCATGGAAAGTACTGCCCTCTTCACCAGCCAGATGAAGACACTGAGAGACCGAGAGAGAGGCAGGAGCACGTCAGGGGGCAGAGCCATGATTTGCAGAGTCCCTGTTCTTTCCTCTGTTTGTTGGTTGGAAGGTTTGTGAAAGGTCCTAGAATCTACTCTTTTCTTTCTTTCTTTTTTTCTTTTTTTTTTTGGAGACAGAGTCTCATTCTGGTGCCCTGAGTGCCGTGGCATCAGCCTAGCTCACAACAACCTCCTGGGCTCAAGGGATCCTCCTGCCTCAGCCTTCCAAGTAGCTGGGACTACAGGAGCCTGCCATGAAGCCCAGTTAATTTTTGTACTTTTATAGAGGCAGAGTCTGGCTGTTGTTCAGGCTGGTTTGAACTCCTGAGCTCAAGGGATCCTTCTGCTTGGGCCTTCCAGACTAATAGGATCACAGGTGTGAGCCATCACACCTGGCCCATAACAAGTGCAGGCAATTTTGGGCTCACACTTGGAGAGTATAAACATAAGTAATTCAAAAGCAAAGCTGTTGGAACTTTAAATTATTTTGAGCCTTAAAGGAAATGTGCTTATGGGACCTGAGTCATGTGACAGGCAGCTGTTACTTTGTTCCTCTGATTATAGATTAGTCTTTTCTGCAGCAATTTGTAAAATGTAAAACTAAAGGGCACCAGAGAAGGCCACTTCCCACTTCCCTCTTCACTGTTGATCTTCATTCTAGATTAACTTCCCTCTTTCTTCTTTCACACAAAGACCTCATAACTATCACATCCTCTAAGATGGAATGTTAAATATGCTCCCTTAAATTGGAAAAGGAAAAGAAAACAAGCTGTGACTAATCAAATTACACTAACTCATAAACCAGCCTTGTGTGGAAAAATGTTGTAATCCTATTTAAATTCTTTGTTTTCTGCCTGTATAAGCAAGACATGAATTAGAAGTCAGAGTTACCAGGTTGGCTATTCTTAGCTTTGTGCTTGAATAGACGCTTTTAAACTGGATTCTGATCCTTCTGATTATTTTAGGTTGATGAAGGAGTTCAGGAAATTTCACCCCCAAATATGACTCCTTGGCATAAAGAACATCTTGAATTAAAGGCCCTTAGAGATCAATAGGCCTTGGAAGGGGCTTTCCCTCTATCTGCATAAATCAGACTGACCCATCAACAAGAACAATTGACTTCCCTTCTCCTTCCTCTTATCTCATATATTGTGGGAAAGAAGATCAAGAATACAACCAGACTGGCCCCAAATCATTTTAACATAATACCTGTCTCTCAGGTTAATTTAAAAGTCAATCTGTTCCCTCCCCCCACCTGCCCCCATTTGTCCTCTTTAGCACCATTTGTTATTCCTAAACAAAATTACCTCTATTCCTCATTTCCCCTTCCCCTCCAAAAGGAGGGTGTATAAATTTCTGGACTTCATTGGGATGTTGGGTAATCCCTCTGTGATTCTTGTGTGCAGTAAATAAACCTTTCTCTTAGTAATGTGCCTTCATTGTGAGTTGGTCTTTCGGCGAATCTTTGAACTTTTAGGGGAAAGGGAAAGTTTCCCTCTCACCCCCACCTTGACAAGAGTCTGAGCTCTAAGGCCAGCAATGCTCATTACCACACCCCAGGGAGGTCCATTTAGTGGTTTAATCTCTGTAAGATGCCCCAGTGGCCCTGGTCTCTTTGGGATCCTAATCTGCTCAGTGACACAGTAGAGAGAGCAGAGAACAGTGAGTCCAGGAGGGGCAAGTTGGATTAGACTGGTGCGCCGAACGTGATACCACAGGAAGCCCTCCGCCTGTTATACCCAAAGCGAATGGACTAGAGAAAGGCCAGCACACTGAGTCCACATTAAGCAAGGGTCCTTTACTGATTGGCCGGGGCGAGAGTGGGCTCACGCCTCTAAGTCTCTCAATCGCTAGAAGCAGGGGTGGAAACCTTCTATAAGGGGCTTTCAGTAGGAGAAGGGGAGTCCTTAATGCAAGCCAGATTTGACAAGAGCCAACACCTGGTAAGGGGAGCCCTTACAAGGGAAAGCTGGGGTTTTACAGTTATTACTAAACTCTTTCAGCTGAGCGTCCTGTCTTAACGGGGGAGTATTAAAAGCCCCCAGCAAGATGGAGTTGGGGCATAACACGCCATGTTTGTCCACAGCAGCCGAGTTCTGTTGAGCTACTGAGGGCTGAACTCCATTAGGCACTGGGGACATGGAAAGTGATGAGACTGGGTCCTTAAGTTTATGCTTAGCAAATGAAACCCACTCGAGTCTTTGACCTCACTCAGCAGCGATTCTGAGGCCGTGGTGTCCACTCTTCGATTCTCCCTTTCTAGTCTTAACGTCAGACTCCTCTGTTCACACTTTATACGTCAGTGCAGTCTCCCAAGTGTCAGTCATCCACATGTCCTCTGCAAGAGATGTGATAGCATCTGAGAACCCCCTGCACCATTACTTACTGAGTATATTTAAAATTGACTCATGCTTTTTCATTTGCTATTAATTTTGTTAAAGAGCAATTTTTGTGCAAGTTATATATTTTTCCTAGTGCACAGTACCATAACTGCCAAGCCTAGGATCCAGTCAGGGGTGATATTCTGTCACTCACTGTCCTCATAGCCCCAGAGCAGCGGGTCTCAACCTGTGTTCCCACAGACCCACAGGAACTGTATTAAAGGGCTGCGGCATTAGGAAGGTTGAGAACCACTGCCCCAGAGGAACAGAGAGAAAGCTCTCTGGAGTGGTTTCCCAACTGAAGGGAATTAGAACTGAAGGACAGAAGTGGGGACTTCCTGCGAGGAAGGTTCATCACAGTCCCACATCCCATGCTTTGGGAAACTCTGCTTAGGCCAGACTCTCCAGCCTGTGCTTTCTGGAACAAGCTGTGTTGTTCTGCTCCTCTGAGTCTTTGAACACCTGTTGGCTCTTCCTGGAGGTTCTTGCCCTGGTCTGCCCAAAGAACTTCACTCTCCCTTGAGATTTTGGTCCACTGTGGACTCCTGTCGATACCATCCTGGTCACCTCCAGGCAGAGTTGTTCTGCCCATCCTGCTGCCAGAGCACTTTCTACATCTCTTCATGCTCTGTTAGGAAGGCAAGGACCGGCAGAGACACTGCCAGTCATCTCTGTATCCCTGGGGCTTAGTAGCTGAGCAGAGCTTTTTTTTTTTAATGATAATTTTGGAATGGTTATCATGTGGTGGGGTCCATGCTAAGAGCTATATATATAACATCATATAATCCTGGAACAATCTTTATCCCCATTTTATAGGTGAGGAAACTGAGACCCAATATCCTCTAGAAAGTAAGAGTGGGGATTCTAACCCAGGTCTGTTGGATTTGGGGGCCTATACAGCTAAACACTCCCCCATTCAGCAATAGTCATTGGAGGACAATGCATTTGGTGAATGAAGAATTGCCCAAATGAATGAATGAGTGAGTGATGAAATGAATGATAGAACACAGAACGGTGCTCCCTAGGGCTGTGCATGTCCCACCCTAGTGATCAGTCATACACTAGCCTGATTCGTTAGGTGGGAGGTGATTGTAGGGGTGTGCTCAGGTAGAGAGTAGCATGCTCTACTTTTAGGATACTGAGAAAGTTCTAGTGGCAGTGAGAGGGGAACAAACATCAAAGATGGCATTTTGCTTCTTGTACCCTATGCTTGGCTCCAAAGGATTAGCTTTGTAAGAGCAGGGCCAGTGTATTTCCTCACCTTCAAAGCCAATTCCTGGCAAAAACTGACTTTTTAGTGAATGCCCACACACTTCAGTCATTTTATCTGAGGCTGCTCATCTTATTCATCCATGAATGGTAAGCCGGTGCTTGGTTTCACCGTCTGCTTTTGCAGAGGACTCCAGGCCACCTGCACTCAATGGAGAATCATGGGACCCAGGCACAGTGGGAACATTCCCTCTGGACCTCAGTTGCTTTTACTATAAAATTCAGCTGTTAGCCTGGATTTTCAAAAGTTCCTATCCCTATGACATTTGCCAGTCAGCCCAGAATCCAGCCATGGGTGGGGCTTGCAGAACCTGTTCCCTGAGACACAATTCTGGTGCTGCTGAATGGGGCTAGGGCCATTAACACCTTGTCCTCATGCCTCCTACCTCTAGCAGATGACTCCTGGCACAGCTGGGAAAGTGAGCTGCTTCTTCTGCCCAGACAGCAGGCCTTGGAAATAATTCAGGAATAACAAACAAAGCAGAAACATTTGCATAAGGAATCATGCAGAACAATACATGTTATTTAAACCATCTCTGGTTGGCAACAGAAGCAAAAAGCAGCTGAGATAAATCTGCAATGCAAATCAGCCTTATTTGGAGCAGAGCCTCAGCAGGTTTGGGGGGGTGGGTCCATGCAAGAAACAGAGAGAAGGGAGCATCATTGCCCCCAAACCCCCCTTCCTGGCCACGCTTTCTCCCTCTGCCTTCCCCCTGCTCACGTACATTTTCTCATTTCTCTCCTTCCCTCCCTTCTTCAGAGATTAATGGAAACAATTTGTCTTCTAATGTGACTACAGCTTATGAATTCTTTGTCTCACTCTAATCCTTTAAATTATCCCCATAATAAAATATGTATCCAGTGATTTCAGGTCATAATTTGGTCTTCTAGGGAAGATGGGGAGGGGGGAAGTGAGCTGAAGCAGGCCGTTCTCAGAGTTTCTTCCTCTCTATTTATCTTTATTTGTCATCTTTTTGGCTTAATGATCTTCCTCTTATCTGCTCTCCACTCTTTAGCTCTATACTTCTTTGGTGTGCCTGGGGTCCTGAGGCTTGGAAAGAGGCATCCCAGAACCCAGGAGGTGGGAGGCAGCCCCCCAAGGCTGTAAGATGAGGCTGTCCCTCCCCCATTTCTGACCTGCTCCGGGCAGGGACAGTGGCCTCCCTCCAAACAGCCCTCACTCAGCATTGGGGTGAATTCACCTCCGCCTCTGCAGGGCAGCCCACTCTGGAGAACCAGGCTGAGGACTTGCACTAACTACCAAGTGTCCAAAGGGGCCTGTACACCAGCGGTTCTCAACCTGTGGGTCGCGACCCCTTTATAACAATGAAAATACCTTGCGGCATTAGGAAGGTTGAGAACCACTGTTCTAAACCGTAATCTCCCCAGTCTGCGGGTATTAAGGGGGTAACAATTCAACATCCACTGATCTGGGTGTTGGCCCTCACCTGCAAAACACACCCTGTCACTGCTTCTGGGGATACTCACCGTCAGTCCTCCTTCAAGGCATTTAGGGGTGGACCTTCCCAGCTGCCCACCCTGTGAGAGGTGCTCCAGTGGGCTGAACACGCAGTGTTTCCTTCCCAAAGCCCCAGAGGGTTCCATGTAGAAGTTGGGCAAGGGACCCTGTGGGGCCTTAGGGTGCCATTATACATACGTCTGTGACCGGCAGGTGGAGAAGGGATGAACCTTGGGCTGAGCTGCTGACTTCTGACTGTGCCTGCCTGGAGGGGAACCTTTTTATAATTTGCATAAAAGCTTGGCTCTGCCCTTGTCACCCTTCTGGTTGCACATTGTGTCTGGGGCTCCAAAGCAGCCTTGCCTGTACTCCTGGGACTCTGGGCATCCTGAAGAAACTGTTCCTTCAGCATCCATCTTCGGGCTTTGCACACTTGTCCCCCAGCAGCCAATAGCCAGGGGTGAGCATCTGAGATGGATCAGTTGCACCAGGGTGCAAAGCATCTTCCTCAGTCTCCTTCAGCAATTCCTCCTTCTCCACCGATAGCCGTCTATATCCCAACACTATCGACATAAACCCCATGCAACAGAGAAAGAATATTGTCCAGCTTTGTGTCCCAAGGAGCCTATGAAATGAAAGGCCTGGGGATGGGTCTGGGATGCCCAGATGTGCCTGGTGCATGGGAGGAACTTGACCCTCTCCAGGGCACTCTGGAGGGTCGTGGAGCCATGAGGACAGGAGTCCAGGAGTGGGCACAGGAGCCAACTGGGTAATCGTAGGCTTGTCTTAGACTGGTGAATTTGAGTAGGGAAGTGACCACAACAAAGTGAAAGGGTAGCAGGGACAAGGTGAGGGCCAGGACCAACTGCAGTCATGCCCTGACTCTCTTATCAGCAGGTCTAAAACACAAAACCAGAAAGCAGAGTCTTGATGTAACTCATTTAGAGGCAAAGCCTGCCCTGCACTGAGGCTATTTATAGTCTTTTATTTATCCCGCTTGGTGTGAATATTCATGCCTCTCTCTGCAGAGGTACACGCAGACCTGATTGCAGGGAGCTGCCCAGACCTCCCTGGAATGGAATACACCAGCGGGGACTTGCACAGGCCACAGTCCTGCAATCCGAACCCTTCGGAAGTCTCAAACACACTAGGCCCCATGGGCTCCGGACGCGGGGCTGCGGGTCGGCATACACATGGAAGCACTTCATGTGTGGTAGGGTTGGGAACAGAAGGAAGGGCCGGTGAGATGGGACAGAGCCTGCCTGATCTGGGGTTGGGGAAGAGGATGCCTGGACCCAGGGGTTAGTGCAGGGAAGGAGCTTTACTTTACTTTTCTAGGAATGGTGATAAGTTTGGAGTTAGACATTTTCTGTCAGAAACTATTAGGGAGAGACCCCTGGCTGCACTGTTGCCCCTGAGCAAACAGGCTTAGATTGCAGAAGGGGTTTGGGCCGGGCCCCAGGAAGAGTTGCCGAGGTTGTGACGGCTGAAGGACAGGTGGCTTGGGGCCTGGCTTTGTGTCCTCCCCCGATGGCTGCAGGCCTCTTCTGAGCCTGTCCTGAGTGGTTAGGCTGCCCTACCTGTGGGTTTTCGAGGAAAGCAGATCAGGAGGTCAGGGCAGCAAAACACTCCTGATCCTTTGGTCCCATATCCTGAGAAAGAGCCTGCAGAGGTGACCGCAGGTGGGAGTCTCGGCAGCCTGGAAAGGAGAAGCTTCCGGATTCCTTCAGGCTCACTTTAGATGGGAAACTCAGGCTCTGAAAGGTCCAGTGACTTTCTCAGGTGGTAATTTTGGCTTCTTCTCTCTCTGGGGGTCTTTCAGTGACCCACAGTCTCCCAAACTTGAGCACCTCTGAGAGTCACTCAGATGCTCCTTGATGTCAGTGTCTGACCTCGCTCTGGGAGTCTTTGCATAGATGTCTGGGTGGGCCCAGGCCTGTGGCTCTGCAGGTCATGGGTGGAAAAACAAGGCTCCAGGCAATGCCCCTTTCAGAACCAGAATGGGATCCTTCTCCAAGGCCCTCTGCTGCCCAACCCTGCCTCCCCTGGACTTTGGGGTGCTGCAGTGGACCATGAGGTGGGACTGTGGCTTCTCAGAGAAGCTGGAACGTGGCAGATGTTCCAACACCAAATCTCATGCCTGTCATACCTAATGCCTGGTCCCCTTACAGGGAGTTAACCCCCTAGGGAGCTGTTCTTGTCTCTGCCTCCCCACAGGGACAGGCGGTAACTTGCTGCCTGACATCAAAGGGTTTTTCTCCCAAAGAATATTCCAGAGTTATGATTGGACCTTAGGACATCTAAGCATCCTGCCCAACCTCCTTTATAAGAGGGGAAGCCAGGCAAAGCCAGGGACAGTGTCTGGCCTCACCTTGGGGCCCCTTCCCCCTAGGCTCTGTGCATCAGCTTCTCTTTCCTCCCCTCCCCCATTCCAAGCTCAAAAAACTCCCCCTCTCTTTTTCCTGAGGACTCACACATTTTAAATATTTGGAGACTGTTGTCATGTCACCCGGTGGTTGTTGCTTAGCCCAGCAATCCAGCAATGTGTATTTAAAGACTGTTGTCTAATGCAGCCTCCCTGCCTGCCTTCTCCCTCCCTCCCCTCCAGTGGCTGTTGATCTTGAGATTCTCACTCACAGGGCTGGTCCCCTTCCCACCCCCTCTGGGGTGTGGCGTGAATGGGGGGAGTTTCTGGAGACTGGAGGTGGGGTATTCTTAGGGGCGGGGAACAGAGGAGCCGGCCTGGAGCCCACTCCTCCACAGCCTCAGCTGGGCACTGAGCATGGGGCAGCCCAGGGTTTCTGGAGAGCTCTTCACGTCTTAAGGAAGTTAGAGGAATGTGCTCAAGGGCTCCAGCAGACCCAGTGGACTGAAGGCCATGGAGTCCAGCTCTTGTGCGATCCTGGGCCACAGGCCTCGGGCCTCGTTTTCTCTTCTGTCTAACAGAGTAACAACCTCCTTGTTCCAGGGAGATCAGAACTAGGACCTCCGTGGTAACCCTGACCTTCTGCATTGGTGATGTTTTCTTTTTCTTCTTAATTTGTTTATTTCAAATTAATATGAGGGTACAAATTTTTAGATTACATTGTTCTCACTTCCAAGGTAAAGTTCCCTTTGTAAAAGAGCCCTCACCCAGAGGGGGTGTTGTCCACCCTCAGTGTGTGCACATTAGGTGAGATCCCGCCTCCTGCCTCCCTCCTTCTGCCAATCATCCTCCCCCTTCCCTCTCCCACCCCCCTCTACCCCCATACCAGACTTTGGAGTATGTTGGATATTTATTTTTCCATTCTCGCAATACTTTACTAAGAAGAATGTATTTCAACTCCTTCCAGGTAAATGTAAGAGATGTCAAGTCTCCACCCTTTTTAATGGCAGAATAGTACTCCACGGTATACATATACCGGTTTGTTGATCCATTCGTGGGTTGCTGGGCTCTTGGGCTGCTTCCACAGCTTGGCAATTATGAATTGAGCTGCAATAAACTTTCTTGTGCAAATGTCTTTGTGCTCGAATGATTTTTGTCCTCCTGGATAGATACCTAGTAATGGGATGGCAGGTCAAATGGAACATCTGCTTTTAGATCTTTGAGGATTCTCCATACTTCTCTCCAAAGAATGCTGTATTAGTTTGCAGTCCCACCAGCAGTGTAGAAGTGTTCCCTTATCTCCACATCCACTCTAGCATCTGGTGTTTTGTGATTTTGTGGTGTGGGCTACTCTTGCTGGGTTAGGTGATATCTTAGAGTGGTTTTGATTTGCATTTCTCCGGTGATTAAAAACAATGAGCATTTTTACATGTGTTGGCCATTTGTATCATCCTCAGAGAAGTTTCTGTTCAAATCTCTTGCCCAGTTATAGAGGGGGTTGTTTGTACTTTTCTTACTGTTTAATTTGAGTTCTCTGTAGATTCTAGTTAACAGGCCTTTGTCAGATTCATAACATGCAAAAATCTTCTCCCATTCTGAAAGCTGTCTGCTTTGTTTGTGGTACCCTTAGCTGAGCAAAAGCTTTTTAGCTTGACCAAATCCCAGTTATTTATTTTTGGTGTTGCTGCAATCGCTGGAGTGGGGGTGGGGTCTTCTCCCATTGGTGGTATTTTATGATCCCCAAAGCAGAACATGTGTGACAAGGTGATCTAGGAAGACAATGGGGGAGATTATTTGAAATTGAATTTTCTATGAAAAATAGTTTGATTGCTTTTCCACTGGTGAAAATGGGTATTTAATTATAACTAGTAACTAACAAATGTAACTGCCATTTATTCAGTATGTTTTAGTTTATATAGTTTACATACTATATTTTCATTTGATTCTCACAAGTATTAAGACAAGTATTTATTATTACTAATTATTATTATTGAGATTCCCATTTTACAGATGAGAAAGTTAAGCTCAGAAATGTTAAGTGACTTTACCAAGATAATCTAGTGGGCAGAACTAAGACTAAACCACGAAGTCTTGTCTTTTAGACTAGTTAAGGCTTATTTCATAGTATCCCATCCTAAAACCAGAAAGATAAATTGCTTCCTTGCTTATAAAACTTGTAAAGGTTTTATGTCTTTCCAAATCAGAACCAGAATGGATAAATTACAGGACACTCATACAATGGCATGGTATGTAACAGTCAAAGAAATAAACTGCAGCTACATATATTAGCAGAGATGGAATGGCGGGACATGTATGGAGAGAGAGAAGGGAGTTACAAAAGAATAGACACACAGTATGGCATCGTTTTATGTTTAAAAGAGGTAAATCAGTACCATATTTTAAAAATACTATAATAGCACGTGCTTACCACACAACCAGCAACTGCGATCTTGATCATTCATTCCAGAGAAATAAAATCTTAATGTAAGCAAAAACCTCTAGGCAAACTTTTGTAGTAGCTTTATTTGCAATAGCCTCAAACTAGAAACAACCCAAATATCTTTCAACAGGCAAATGGTTAAATAAATTGTGGGACATTTGTACAGTGAAATACTATTTATCAATAAGAAAAGAGCCAGCTTATTCATTGGCAACGTGCAATAATGTGGACCTCAGGACTATTTCACTAAGTGAGAAAATCCCCAATATATAACTTGGAATGGCAAAATTATTGAAATGGAGAATAGATCAGTAGTTGCCAGGGGCTGGGGAAGGGAAGAGAGAAAAAGATGGGAGTGGCTGTAAAGGGGCCCTTTTGATGGGGCTTTTGCAGTCATGGTGACCACATGAATCTATACAAGATCAAATTGAATAGAACTAACTTGGTGCAGTGGCTCATGCCTGTAATCCTAGCACTCAGGGATGCTGAGGCAGGCAGATCCATTGAACATAGGAGTTTGAGACCAGCCTGAGCAAGAGGGAGACCCCCATCTCTACTACTACTATACACACACACACACGCACACACACACACACACACACACACACACACACATATATATTTACTGGGCATTTTGGCAGGTGCCTGTAGTCCCAGCTACTCAAAAGGTTGAGGCAAGAGGATTGGCTGAACCCAGGAATTTGAGGTTGCTGTGAACTGAGCTGACACCATGCCACTCTAGCTTGGGCAACAGAGTGAGACTCTCAAAAAAAATGCATAGAACTAAATACGCCCGCCCCCCCACACACAACACACTCATGAGTGCATGTTAGATCTGATGAAATTTGAAGAACGTTAGTGGGTTGTGTCAATGCCAGTTTTCTGGTTTTTACATTGCATTAGAGTTCTGCAAGGTGTTACGTCTGGATGAAACTGGGTGACAGTTTCACCTATATGGGCTCTCACTTTTATTTTTTACAACTGTGTGTGAATCTCCAATTATCTCAAGATAAAAAGTTTAAAAAATAGGGTGGCGCCTGTGGCTCAAAGGAGTAGGGCGCTGGCCCCATATACCAGACGTGATGGGTTCAAGCCCAGCCCCAGCCAGAAAATGCAAAAAAAAAAAAAAAAAAAAAAAGAAAAAAAGAAAAAGAAAAAAAAAATTTTAAAAAAATAATGATGGCCGGGTGTGGTGGCTCAAGTCTATAGTCCTAAC
>CAUYRH010131824.1:0-42942 GCA_963574655.1 Perodicticus potto
CAAAATCACAATGAAGTGGCAGAATCGTGTCTAGGCCTAGATAACTTCAAAATCACTATGTTTTTAGTAAGGTTTTCCTACAATATCCTGGACAGGTAGGATTAGTATGGAAATTTTGGAAACAAATAATATAAAGAATCATACTAACATGTCTTACATCTACTTCTAGAATTGTGACATGCTGGTTTTTGTTTTCCTCTTTATGCCTAGACATAAACACATTTTATATTTTCCTTTTTAGCATATGCAAATATTCTCTCATTTTCAATGTCTAACTTTCATACAGCTTGGTACCATGCTCTATTTACTAAAATTTCCTTATGAGAATTTTTTCCATTAAAATTCTTTGTAAATATATTATGACTACACCATAATTTTAAACTACTCCCTTAGATATTTAAGGTATGTTTCCATGGGTTTTATTTTTTAATATAAATAAGACTGTGTCAAGCATCTTTTGGAGTGAGTTTGAGAGGATGATTTGCAAAGTGTATTAACTATTTTCTGTGGTCCTGCTATATATTACCAATATGTTTTACAACTTAAAACAGTTTAAGCAATTCACCCTCTCACAAGCCATTCTATCAAAGTGTTTATTACATGCAGACTTGCTGACATCATATTTTTAAATATTTAAATATCAATAGTCGAATGTATCTTATTTTCTCTTCTGTTGTCCTTGAGTCTTAAAAAGGTTGAAAATGTTTCTTAGGTTTACTAGTTATTTTGATTTTCTCTTTGATGAATAGCTTGTCTCCTTCTCTACTGAAATCCTGGTGTTTTATTTTTCCATATGTGGGGTCTCCTTATCTATCAGTATCTCAACCTGTTGCCTTTCATGCCTGTCAACTGAAAGTTGTAAACAAGGGAGGGGGGATAAAGGTATAAAACAGTTGTGCTGGAGGGTTGTAAGACACCCCCAGTACAAGATTTTCATGTTCTGTTTTTCCTTTTAGAGAACATAAATATAATTATTTGAACCCGACAAGCAGGAGGGTTGTACAATAAAAAATTGGTACAAAAATTTAGGAGCAAAACAATAATCAGTCAGTCTTGACAGTCACTCAATTGGCCCTCACCTTGGTAATGACAGGCTGCAATGCAGGGTTTTAAGTCTGGTCATTAAGGTTTCCAGGAATTTCTTGTGGATAAATCTCTTTGGCCCTGAGACAATCACACTACTTATGGGGTTTTTTATTATTATTAAATCATATCTGTGTACATTAATGCAATCATGGTGTACAATGTGCTGGTTTTATATACAATTTGAAATATTTTCATCAAATTGGCATAGACTTCATGCTATTTTCTTAGTTATTGTATTAAAATATTTATGTTCTACATTTAGTAAATTTCACATGTAACCTTGTAAGATGCACCGTAGGTGTGTTCCCACCAATTATCCTCCCTCCACCCACCCTTCCCCCCTCCCCTCCCCTAACATCCCCTTTCCCCATATTCTTGGGCTATGTTGGCGTGGATGTGGAGAAAAGGGAACATTTCTACACTGCTGGTGGGAATGCAAACTAATACGTTCCTTTAGGAAAGATGCTTGGAGAACACTTAGGGATCTAAAACTAGACCTGCCATTTGATCCTACAATTCCCATATCCTACTAGGTGTATATCCAGAAGACCAAATATCACATTATAACAACAATATTTCTGCCTATGGGTTTTAATGACCACAGGCAGTTTGCAAGCAAGAGGTTGACTGATTTCACAGCAGGGACCTGAACCTCTAGGTTATTGCCTCCCACCCCTACAGACTGGCCTCAGCTGATGTGATGACAGAAATTTCTCACCATTCTACTTGTGCAATAGAATCATTGACTTGTTCTGACTTTCATATTTCTGAAACGTGAGAACATTACCAGGTTTCTGAGAGCCTTAACCTTTCCCTTACCACCAGTGAGACATGACTTGAACATTACTCATTTTCTTACTCATCCATTCATTTAAACAAATATTTATGCCAGGCACTGTGCTTGGCAGTAAAGACTAAAATACACATCTCCTAGATACACAGCCTAACCTCCTGGATTCTAGTGAGTAGGAAAGACATAAGCCGTAAAGTCACACCAATTAAGGTGATGGGAGCAGTGTCCTGTGGAAGCACAGCAAGAAATAAAACTGGAAGAATTGATGAGCAGACCCTATAGGGCTTTGGGATAGTGTTATTTGGAGCCTGTTGCTGTGGTCCAGGAGAAGCAATGAGACTAACTTCTACTAGGATAGATGCAGAGATGGAGTTGCAGAGCTTCTTCCCCTAAGATTCGTATTTCTTCATTTGCTCTTTTCCTGTTCCTACTCATCTGCATTGTCAAACCCTGTCCCTGTCACCATAGCTGCATGGCTGAGAAGGGAAAATGTACTTAAAGTGAGAAAAGGTAAGACACACCATAAATACCTTTTGGCTGCCATCTAAAGGACAAAAACCAGCTGGAGTGAGTGAGGCTGGTCCTAAAAAGTCATTTAATTCAATGTATTAAATTCATTTAATTTCTGTTTATTTCTCCAGTCTTGGCCATTTTAGTCTCTCCTTATTTGTAAGACACTAACAGCATATCTTTCCTCCAGGTAGAAAAGTATTAATAACATCATATTGGGAATTCATACTGTCATTCTAAAATCTCTTTGGGGCCTTTTTAAATGTATTCTTTAATTTGATATGAGAATGTGTTGAGTATCTCTCCTGTGTCTGGTATTTTTCCAAGGACAGAGAATATAGTGATAAACAAGATCGTTGGCATTGCCACCCAGATAGAGCTTACATGTTGGGGGGGCATGAACATGTACATATAATGAATAAATACATAAATTAATATATATTTATATTCATATTTATAATTTCAGATAGTGGTAGTAAGTATTGTGAAGAATTTAAAGAGGATAAAGTGATGGTGGGGAACTACTTTAGATAGAGGGGATGGAGGAAGCCTCTTCAGGGGGAGGTGACATTTGAGCTGAGACCAGACAAAGACCTTGGGGAAAAAGAATTCCAAAAGAGAAAAAGAAAGAAATCACAAGATGTTTGTGTTTGTTAGGTTATAGTTCTTCCAGCCTCCATCCAGCCTGGGCTTCCTGTTATCCACTTCCAGCTTTCTCCACAGCTTAGTCATTCTGTGAATGAGTTTGGCGGTAATAATCTCCTCTCCTGGAAGCAGCTCCAACACTTTTTCCCTTACAAGCTCCGCTCCCCCAGAGGCAGCCCTCTGACTTTATTGGCAGCAAGAAGGAAGTGGGGAAAAGAAGAATCTATGTAGGCTGGAAGAGCATAGGAGCTGTCTGTTTGCTCTCCAGAGTAACCTCCACAGTCCACACAACAAAAAGGGGGACTTTCTACCAGCTCAGCAGTACCAAAAAAATATTCTGACCACCTGGAACAATTTTAAGGTGTGTTTTGGTTAGTGTACAAATTCTTGACAACTTTGCCTGTTTCTGTTATATTTTACTAGTTTATTTCTGCTCAACAGCCATAAAAATAAAATGAATGGTACAATGCCTCATTTCACCTGGAATTATACCTTTTTTCTTAAATTTTCTCAGGCAACTATTTTCTTGTATCCTCTGGCAAGCCCTGAAAGTAGATCCCCATACACAGTGTACCAACCATTCCCACACATCCTTTCCAGAGCCTGGCCCACAATGGCTCCTTCAATAAATGTTATTTCCAGAAGACTGGGAGGAGGCGCCTGGTAGTCACCACTCTATTTGTTCAGTCTTTGCTCCTGTTGGGCTCCCTTCACTTTGTTCCTTTATCAAATGCCTGTTGGAGGAGCAGAATGTCCCAGCCCAAGACGCAATTGCTAAGTCTACCTGATCCTTTCCTGTCCCCAGTGGAGCAGAGCCCAGTGAAGGAGGCACCTAGGGAGGCCCTGGTTGTCACAATGTTCATCAGAGCATTCCCTGAACCCACTTCAGGAGGAATCACCAAGATGAGCTCAGTTTAGACTTATTGTCACGTCCCTGCTCTACTGCAGTGGGTGCCTACGTGGCCTCTGGTCACCAATCTCATCCCCTCTGATCAACCCATCTTCCACAGAGCAGCAAGGGAGATCATTCTAAAGTGCAAATCAGATCATGCTTCTCTCTCCTGTTTAAAATACTGCTGCAGAACCTTGTTAGGGAGAAAATAAAGTGCCCCCTCTTTAGTGCTTGTATAAGGCCCCTTCCAATGTCTATGAGGCTTATGTTTTCAGGTGCTGCTCTCTTTGGATATACTTAAGTTCTCTTCTATCAGAAAAACTTTTTTTTAAAATCTGTCAAATATAAGCCCTATCCTTACCTCTTCTGGAATCTTCCCCTGCCTGTCACACCCATCCTTAACCATGACGCAAGAAAGGGTTTCCGTGTCCCATGAAATGCTGACCATGGCTCTATTAGTGCATCACAGAGTGTCCACTATTGGCTTAAATGGTGTCTTCCTTCTCCATCCCATTTTCATGTTCACAAGAAATGGAATTATCTTATCCTTGTGTAGTATCCAACATAAAAACAGGCTTCATACCTGTTCTACAAGCATTTGTTTTGCTGAATTGGGAATAATGGTAAGAGACACTGAATCCTTGCCATCCCGGAGCAAGCATAATTATAGAGAACAAGTGTGTTTACAAATAATTGCATTTCAAGTTGAGTATCCCTTATCCAAAATGTTTAGGACCAGAAACTGTCAGACTTAGGATTTGGGAGATTTTGAAATATTTGTTTAATACTTATAGGTTGAGTTTGGGCACTTTCTTTGAGCATCACATAGGGGATCAAAAGTTTCAAATTTGGGATTCTAGGTTTTCAGATTTGGGATACCCAACCCACATATACATATACTGATAAGCTATGTCACAAGAGGTTCTTAAATCTTTCATAAGGAAAAAAATGCATAAAGCAGAGAACACAGCTTTTTGAGGTTATTTCTTCTTTTGTTTTCCTTTTGCATCAGTTTCTAATGTGGAAATAATAATAGACAGTGTTGCCTAATCAGAGCTCAGACTCTGGATACAAATTCCAGCCTTACCATTAATTAGCCCCTCCAAGACACTATTGCCTCATCTATAAAAATGGGAGTAAGAGTGATGCATACTTCATGGGGCTGTAAGAATGATAGGATTTAATGAAGAAGTATAAAAGGGTGTAAAACAATGGCTGGCATGTATTAAACATGCAATAAACATCGGTGGTAGCAATTTTCAGTCATCAACATTTATTGTTAAGTCAATAAAATGGTAGTCACTGTACCATCTGCTTTACACACGCTGGCTCATTGAATCCTTGTGGCTTTACTGCAGAGAAACTCCAGATTATTCCTGCTACACAGTGAAGAAAGGCAAGGTAGCAGAGCCTAGAGGTTCAGAGGGTGGATTTGGGAATCTGTAAAATTTCACAAAATTTTAAGAAACAGCTACAAAATATTCTCTATGTGTTGGCTACCTCTTCATAAAATTTTGTAATAAATATTTTGTAAATAAAAGGACATTTAGCTACAATTTCCCATTTTCCCTATGTATGGTGACTTTAGTGGTAAACTTTGGGACAACTGTAGAATTGATTTTATGGGATTGTATGGAGATTACATAAGGTCCGAAAGCTTAACATAGTGCTTGTCACATATTTAACATTCCACAAATGTGTTGGAAGATATTATTGTCATTATTATTAATACGGTACTATTATTATTAGGAGGAAACATTCCCAGGGACATTGGAGCACAGGTCTAAGCCATAGTTGGGCTGACTGTAGCCTCAGTTTCTGTATTTCTGCCTCAGACAAGTCTGCCAGGGTGGCAGAGGCTGAGGCTACAAGGCATGGGGCTGTGACGCAGCAAATCAGAAACCCAGCACAAACAAACAGGTGGAAAGCTGCCTAGCGCCTTCATGGTGCTCTGACTAGTTAAGACCCAACACCTTTCCTCCTGGTCCTGTTCATTTTCACAGGTGGGTTTCACAGTAGAAGTTGGTATCGATGTTTTTTAACATATTCCAATTATTTGTTCTCTGTACAAATAAAGAAAGGCAACCCCCCCAAACAAACAAACAAAAAAGCCCTCTGCCAAAAGATATCCCTCTGTGTTTTGTTTTCATTGATCTGCTTAAATATTCCCCCCCCAATCACCGCAGAATTAGAAAAATAAAAGTATTCCCTGAGCAGCAGCTTCTAGGCATTAACAACACTGGATGTCACCTTTTCCTCCAAAATTGCTGTCATTATCCAGGAGCCACTCTCTCTGAGAGTTCTCCAAAGGAGCAAGGAGTGAGTTGGGGCTCTCTAAAAACTCCAAGAAAAGGAGATAGGATGGCACATGTGCCCTGGGAACCCTTAAGTCCCCAAACATGTCCTCAACAGGCTTTTCAAAGTACTTTTCAACGATCTATTATTAAGGGCTGCTGTTCTCACACGGTTATGTCCCTGACCTTACTGCTTTGGAACATTAACTTTGAGCTATTTTTGTGTTTGTGTTTGTCACTTTTGCTGGTACTTTCTGTGACAGCACTGACCTTGGTGAGATGGCTGAGGTGCAATCTTGGAAGCCCAAGGGAAGCTCTCGGCTTCAGAGAGAAGACCTGGAACCCAGGACTTAGTAGCCCAGCCACCTTACGGCAGACGTGCTCCAAGAACTGCTGGGGCCACTTTGTGACATTTGTCCTGCTCTCTCTTCTTGGGCCCTCTCCATGTTTCCTCCCCAGAAGGCTACTTGGAAAACTGCTACCTTCCCAGCCTACAGGTGTCATACGCAAGACTAGATGGCGGTCTTTAAACTTTTCTTACTACAACACTTCATAAAAGACTTTCGAAAATTTTCTTATCCCCTCATAAATTTTTAAGCTTACATCTAAAGTATTTATCATGTGTTTAATATTTAAAAAGCATGTGACTTCCAGGCTGTATGTTGTATATGTGCTTTAAAAATATTTTTCATTAATATCTTGGGGCTGCAGATGTAGTTCATTTGATTCACAGCAAACATCTGCCAGATAACCCAATGTCTTTATTGTCAGCCAAATCAAGTTTGCTCTCTGACAACCCTGGCTTCATGTTGAAAAATTCAACCCAACATGTTAGTAAATGTCCCTGTGACAAACACCTCATTTCTGAATTTTACGTTTATTGTAGATGAGAAGGATCGATTCATAGATCAGTGCCTCTATCAAAGTAAAGAAGGAAGGTATCTGTCATAAATCTCTCACCAGCTGTCTTTAGCATTTCTTAGCTAAACTCTCTTTAAAAGCATTCTCCCTCGGGAGCTGGACATTCTCAAATTGTCCCTTCTTTTGGTGCTTCAGCAGTTGTTAATATCCTGGAGAAAGGAGTGATAGTAAAATTAAGTATGGGCAAAAAATTCGCTTTTCTTTTTCAAAAAAGGACAAGAGCAACTGAGGGCTGTGAGCTCTCAGGCATATCAACTTGAAGGAAGAGGCCCAGTGAGGACTGACAACATAGTCAATGGCTCCCACACAGCCCACGCACATGTAGTGAGAATAAGACGCAGTCAGTCAAGCTAGAGCCAACATGACATAGTTGGTTTGGTAGGTCTAGATCCTAAATGACCTTTACCTCCTATCTCCCATTCTTATATTTTTGTAAATTTAGCTCCCATCTTAAAGATGCCTATCTTGAATAGTTTTGGTGGATTGATTTAGGAGATTAACTTTTTTTTTTTTTAGAGTCAGAGTTTCACTTTGTCACCCTTGATAGAGAGCCATGGCATCACAGCTCACAGCAAACTCCTGGGCTTAGGCGATTCTCTTGCCTCAGCCTCCCGAGTAGCTGGGACTACAGGTGCCTGCCACAATGCCCGGCTACTAGGAGATTAACTTTTGAATTGGAATGTTGTAATAAGTCACTGAGTAGTGCTGATTATTATTTGAAATAGGGGTTAGTGTGAGTCTCTTCTTTGAAATTTTATGTACAAAAGTGTGATTTGGGGAATGATAGAACAAAACAGTCTTGCAGAGGCTACTCTTACTGTTCTTCAGAATCCTGGATTTCTGACAAATAAAGTTTGGTGGACCTATCCCCATCTCTGCATATTGGCTGACAGTGACAGGTGGCCAGGCCCTCTTTGTCCGGTAACAGAATAAGACACTGAATCCCTAGGGTCAGGAATCTGACAAGCTGTGAATCCATAGAGGTGACTGACTACCTTTGGGGGATTTCAATTACTGGTGGGAAGTCATTTGCTCTTTAAAAGTCAGCATCAACAACACACAAAGATACTCATAAATTTTACGACTCTAACCAGTAGCCTAACTACAATGAATTTTAAGCACTTGAGTCCAGGGAAAATAGAAGACAGATAAATCTACTTAATTGTTATTTTTCAAATAAAGAAAGATTTCACATCATTTGAAGATAATCTACACTTTGGGTTGTATTTAGAAGCCATTATCCTTGACTTTTCTGGGGCAAAACTGCCCCCAGAAAGCCATAGACTTGAGCTGTGGGCAACCTAATTAATGGGAATGGCCTTTAACTACAACCCCAAACCATGAATAATGCCTGCCTACCTATTTCACAGTTTATGGTAATGAGATTAATGAGCTACTTCCTTGGGAAACTAGACAGAGTCAGAAGCAAGATTATTTCCTCTACTGGGGGCTGCCTTCAATTTGCATTGTGGTCTGAGGTTTAAATGGGTAGAGGGGAGATCTGAGGATTTAAGAAGTTCTTTCTATAAATGGTGAAAAACATCAAATTACCCAAAGATACACAAACAAATCTACTGTTGTAATGAGATTCAATTCTATTCAAAAACCTATACTGTATGCCAAATTCATGCTATAATAGGGAAAGAGCATACAAAGGTGTATAGGAGGCTGTCCTTGCAATCAAGAAGCTTACATTGAGTAGCTAAGACAAAGTCTTAATTAATGATTATTAACAATGCATAAAAATGCCTTAAATAATAATGTTTCCCATAAGAGATAAATAGGCCAGGTGCAGAGGCTTACTCCTGTAATCCTAGCACTCTGGGAGGCTGAGGTGGGTGAATTGCCTGAGCTCCTGTGTTTGAGACCAGCCCAACCAAGAGCAGGACCCCATCTCTAAAAATATAGCCAGGCGTTGTGGTGAGTGCCTGTAATTCCAGCTACTTGGGAGGCTGAGGCAAGAGAATCACTTGAGCCCAAGAGTTTGAGATTGCTGTGAGCTATGATAGCACAGCATTCTACTAAGGATGAGGAAGTAAAACGCTGTCTCAAACAAACAAAAAAAATAAGAAATAAATAAAGCACAGAATTTATTGAGAGAAGTAAGTAATTATTTGTCCACAATGTCAGGGAACACTTTACATGGGAGATGATGGAGAATGGACTTTGAATGCTAAATAGGAGTTTTCTAAATGAAAATGTGAGATAGGATTCTTGGCAGAATAACATCATATACAAAGGCGAAGAGGCTTGAAATATTACGGCATGTTCAGTAAACTACAAAAAGATTGAATGTTCAGAATGAAGATACATAGAAACTTCAGGTTCCCTTATCCTTATGGCACATTTAAATATATAGAATGTATAGATGTCTGACTGGATTGTTCTTGGGGATGAGGAGAGGGCCACCCATGAAATTAAGGTTCTCAGGTTATTTCTAAAAAGAGTTCAAGAACTTCTTGTTGCTGTACTCTTATTGCCAGCACCACAGATTAGTGACCATCTCCAGGGAGAAAGCTTCACAATCAGGCTAAACTAAGGGACAGTTGGGTGTCACCTGTGGCTCAAGGAGTAGGATGCCAGTCCCATATACTGGAGGTGGTGTGTTCAAACCCAGCCCTGGCCAAAAACTGCAGAAAAAGAAAAAATAATAAATAAATAAACTAAGAGACAGTGTCTGAGAGGAAATAAGGTTTTAGGACCCAGTAGAACAGAAACAATAACGGGTCAAGTGATCCTTCAGAAATAATGTCCTGGAGTGGATCGATAAATGTAATGCTATGAGTCGCCCTTCCAAACAGAAGCAGTGCCAGGACTTCTGAGATTATATGGGTTCTCTGTGCAGGTGGGATATGTACTCTGTACTGAAAGCTTTATTTTAACCATTTTCTTTGGCTCTTGCATGTTATTATAAAGATACGTGTGCTATACATCACTCAGAACACACAATCCCAGAGCACTGCAATGTAAGCAGAGAACAAGCAATTTATCATTATCTTTGTGGTGAAAGGTGAACATGAGATTTGTATGCAATAGCAGAACTACAAGATGATCCTGTGACAGGGACTAAATCATGCATGCATGTGTATATGTATTTAAACACACGCCCCACAGGCTACTATGTGGGACACCTGCAACCATGCTCATGTTTTTCACAAGGTAGAATTATTTTTATTATCATCTTTACCAGGTACTAAAAAGATTTTATGCCTGAAATTGGCAGCAAAAGCAAATCTACATCCATCACTATCTCCCCTTTTCAAATAGACTTGAGTTTAATAAATAAAGGATAGTGAAAATTGCTTCCACCAGTCCAGGATTTAGTATTGTATACTCTAAATCACTTGATTCAGTTCCTTTAGAAGTTTTCTTACTATCTGTAAATTCAGTCAGTCTTCTGCATAGTGAATCTTTCCTTAGTAAAATTACAAAATGTATGCTATATTTGTAATTAAGTGCCTCTTATTGTTAACCTCGGAACTCAATTTCTATCTCATGAGGTTTTCCCAGAGTTGGCTAGATTGTTATTGGATGCCAGAATTATACTTTCAAGGGAATTAGCTAGACAAGAAGGTGCAATTGGTTTATTTTTCATGATGTAGAAAATGGTAGTGGAAAAATCTCACAAAATAGCAAGGTGTATTTCAAAAAAGAAGAACAACCTCAGCTTTGCAAAATGGCTTTCTAAAATAATGCTTAGTTGTTTTCAGAAAACTTTTTTGGTCAAAAAATTAAGAGCAGCCCACTGCGCCTCCTTCTTCTATAGTTTTCCAGTTTATCCCTTCTACTCTACCCCTCCTCAGAAGACTGGGTGGACACAGTTATTTATTTATGATTGCTATAAATGCACATTTCTATTTCAAACAATATACTGCAAGATGAAAGAGAAATTGGAAAACAGCTAAATTTATCTCAGACCACCTGTTTGATTTTTAGATAGGCCAACTGAATTATTTTGTGGGTTCTGGGTTATATTAAACACATATGTATGCTATTTTCTGAGGTTTTTTTTTTTGCTCTTTTTAGAAGCAATTGTCACCAACATTTAGGTGAGTAGATTGATAACTTGGACTCTCTGTATAAAGAGAAGAAAAATAAAATAAAATAAAAAGCGGCTAGACCAACTTCAGTGACATCAATAAAATACTCCAATTTCCTTCTTGTCGGTTTTGAAATATCAGCCTGCTTCACATATCTGCTAGAGACACACACGAAACTTGATGAGGACCTCAGTTGTCTTCCTCTTTGGGCTCCTGAGCCTCAGGAACCTGGACTTGTGGCTTTAAAATTGTAGATCCCTTTTGACTGACTTCCAAACATTGAGATTCTGACCAAAGAAAGACAATTGTGTCTCATCCATGTCCTAACTAGAGAACAGGATTAAGAGAAAGGGTACTGTGGGACTTCTGTTTTGAACAAGAAAAAGGACTTAAGAGGCTTCCAGGGCAAACAGCAGAGTAGGAAGCATCAGGAATCTGTCTTTCCACATAGACAGCAGTTGTGCTAGGGCAAAAATCTATCTGATATGAATCTTTAGGAACTCCGGAGTTAAATGAATGCTTAAAACTTCTGACAAAGCTTAAACTGTAAATTGTAGTTAACATTGGTGAATTTTGCTCTCAGCAGAGTAGCAGCTGCTCATCTCCCACCCCCTTTCCTGTGGCTGGGAGCCACGGTTCTAGGAGCAGTTAGCACACAGTTTGTAGAAATCAGGGCAGGCAAAAAGGATTCTGTTTTCCTAGTATTGGAACCAGTGCTCTAATTGCTGATTGCTCCTAGGGCCCTTAAGAATTATGCTAAATTTGCTCTGTTTGTGCACTGTAAATGGAACAACCAAGCCTGGATGACAGCACACCTGTTTACAGCACAGTTTAGTGAATATCTTAAGCCCACTGTTGAGATCTACTGCTTAGAAAAAAAGATTCCTTTCAAAATATTACTGTTCATTGACAATGCACCTAGTCACCCAAGAGTTCTGATTAATATGCTCAAGGATGTTGTTTTCATGCTTGCTAGCACAACATCCATTCCGGACTCCATGGATTAAGAAGTAATTTCAACTTGAAATACATTTCATAAGGCTATAGCTTACATAAATAGTGCTTCCACTGATGAAACTGGGAAAATAAGTTATAAACTTTCTGTAAAGGACTTACTATTTTAGATGCCACTTAGAACATTCGTAATTTATGGAACAGGGTCAAATCAATATTAGTAGAAATTTCGAAGACGTTCATTCTACCATCCATGGACGACATTGAGGGATTCAAGACTTCAGTGGAGGAAGTAACTGCAGATGTAGGGGAAAAGCAAGAGAATTAGAAATAGAATGGGTGCCTGAAAGTGTGACTGAATTGCTGCAATCTCATGATGAGATTTGAACTGGTGGGAAATCGCTTCTTAAGGATGAACAAAAATAATGGCTTCTTAAAATGAAATCTACTCACTCATAGTTAAGATGCTGTGAATATTGTTGAAATGACAACAAAAGATTTAGAATATTACGTAAACTTAGCTGACAAAACATCAGCAGGATTGGAGACAATTGACTCCAATTTTGAAGGTTCTACTGTTGGCAAAATACTATCAAACAGCATTGCATTCTACAGAGACATCTTTCATGGAAGAACTCTTCCTTTCCAATAAGCAGACTCCATTGTCATTTTAAGAAATCACCTCCAGCCACGCTAACCTTAAGCAATCACCACCCTCACCAGTCATCAACACTGAGGCAAGACCCTTCACAAGCAAAAACATTACTTGCTAGAAGTTGAGGTGATCATTAGCATTTTTTAGCAATAAGGCATTTTAATGTACAAATAAGGTTTGTACACTGTTTTATTTTAGACATCATGTCATTACACATTTAATAAACTGCAGTATAGTGTAAATATAACTTTTATATGCACTAGAAAAATGAAAATATCTTTATTTTGTTTTTCATTTTACTGTGATGGTCTGGAACCAAACTTGCAATATCTCTGAGGTATACCTGTAAAGGTAATCATTTACGTAGTAATAACAATAGAGACAAAATAAAAGTACTAAGACATCATTGAATGCTATCAGAAAGCACCAATTCGAGGAAACACAGGTAAAAATCACACCACTTCTAACAGAGTGCAGCTGCAGGCCATTAAGGTGAGGGATTTGTCAATTTTCTGCCTATTTGATCCTTCGCTATTTGTCCTGCAATGTTAATGTTATTTTAATGTCACACTTCTTTTATACATTTTGCGGGATAAAATTTTATTTAGTTATCACCTTTCCAACTGCTGTAATTAAAGCAAATCATGTATTTAATTAAAGAAATCTGTTTATTCATGGAGAATGGAGAAAACTCAGCTGCCTGTGTAATGCCCATGTTTAATGTGGAGATGTCATGTAATGATTTTGTAAAATGACCTTTTGAAACTGGCTTTTAAATACAAAGTAACATCCCACAATGGTACAACACATTGAAGAAAAGCTGCTTTAAACATTTACATTTTTCTTTATAGGCATGAGAAGTGAGAGAGCAGGAGGGAAGTTTGATCAATCCAGCAGTTATTTCAGCTGCAGAATCAGACTGATGTGTTTGCTGAATTGATCACACTTTTGGCTGGGCAGCCTGCTGCTTTGCGGGATTCTCCAGGTGGGATAATCAGCTCCCATCCTCCCAGCACCTCCACCCAGCACATGGCCAGGTGGTGACTGCGACTGAGTGGGGTTCGGGTTCCTCGAGGCTCCTCTGGCCTGCTTCAGAATGAGCTGAGCCTCTGCTCAAGTGCTGATTCCTGGGCCTACGACAGACTGACTTTCTGGGATGGAGCCTGGGTATCTGCACATTACAAACTTTCTAGAACTTACCTAAAATTTGGAGGATTACTAGAGTAATGACTAGCCAGGACCCTTGTCTCCAGGGCCTCATGATGACTTTCATGGGTGAATTTTTGTGAATCCTTCTCATTCTGGCCTTTGTAGGCCCCTTCCTTCATAAAAAAATATTAAAAAGTGTATTTTATGTCTGTGTTGGTACTAAGATGAATACATCAATGTTATATACTGAAACATGTTCTTTGACCTGAAATTTCTTTTTGTCTTCTTATTTTAAAAGCAATTAAAACATTTTTATAGGTCTACAAATGTATTGTGAGCCTGATGGATACTTCAGCCCTGTCCACTCTGATATCATTACAGTCCCCACAATATGGGTCTACTTTATTTTCACCTCTAGACCAATCCCCTAACAAGATATTGAGACATACATTGGTTGTGTGTGGATGATTTAAAGGAAAAAAAATGCAGGTGTACTAAGAGAGAAGGTTTGGTGAGGAGTATATTAGAATCTCCTAGAAAGCTTCTAAAATATGGAATGTATTCCCCTCCCTGAAACACACTGGAAAGGATAGGATGGTGGTATATATGGTTTGCAAAATGCCCAAGTCTGACTTTGCAGCTCCTGGTCTTTGCTAAGAAGTCTCAGCACCAGTGTCTTGTTACTGTCTTGTTTAGCCTTCTGTAAACTCTCATTGATAATTCTCTGTCGGTCACTGAGCTCAGTCCTTACATGCAACATCTCGCTTGACCTTGGTAACAATTACACCCCCACTTAAGAGATGGGAACACTGAGGCACAGACTGGTCAAGTCTATTGCCCAGTCACCCAGGTAGGAAAAGGTAGAATCATGACTTGAATTTGAATCTCTTTGATGTGAGAGCATTCACTCCTACCCCTTGCAATCTGCTGCCCTGCAGCTGTGCTCTGTTCTGCCATCCCACTAACTGTATCTCTGTTGTGTTACCTCCTGCCTTTTGCTGGAGGAAAAGCCCACCCCTCCCTTCACTCTCTAGTCCACAAACCCAAATCTCCACACATTGCCAGCTCCAAAGTGTCACCTCACCTTATCCACCTGCCAGTCCAACAATGTCCTGCTGAACCTCCCTAATGCCATACACCTGCCGAGGCTTTTATTTGATTTATCATTGATTCATTCATTCAACTGACATTCAGTGTGTCTCTTCATACCAGCCATCTATTAACCACTAGAGTGTGACAACATTAGTCCTGCTCCAAGATGGCAAAGCTTGCTAGAGGGAGAGTGTAAAGCTCATAATACAGCTTGTGAAGAGCCTCTGAAGGGTGGAGCCCAGCACCGTGGGGAACCAAAGATGATGCGAAAATTGCCAGACCCTGACTTGGGTGTCCTGCCTATCTCCCTCCATCTGGCCCAGCAGGATTGGCCCCTGAACAAAGCCCAACTCCAGCGGACTGCCTGATCCCCTGACCTGGGGCCTCTTTAGGTCTGGTTGTGCCACTATCATCTGCTAGGTACCAAGCTTCAGACCTGGGGAGTTCTTCACATTTCAGGCTGCTGAGCAAGTAGATTCATCATCAGGGTTTACCTCTCTCATTAGTCATCCTGCCTAGAAAAGATGATCTTTTAAAATCCTATTTCACTATTTACACAGACATTTCACTGTAACACTCCAAAGTAGAAGTCAGTAAAGTATAAATCTCTCCCTCAAAAGGATTTATTTAGTGAAGCACCAAAACATCTCATTATTAAAGTTGTCTCACCTTCAAGCTAGTTACATACCATGGTTCCCATGAACAGTAGAATAAGCAGGTTTCCCTGGATAATTTGATGTTTACTTATTTAAGGTGGAATCAGTATTTCCCGTTAATATAAAGAAAAATGTCTTCATAAGAGTCTCTTCCTGTTGGGGCACACATGGCATTTCCTCGACTCCCTCTTTATGGAATGTCTTAACTTTTATTCTGCCTGTGACAGAGTAGGAATTTATGGGTTTCATTGTTCCCCTATAAATCCCTTTAGTACACAAATCAGCCTCACTTTGGTGTTTCCTACAGCCCAGTGCCTGACACAGAAAACATTCCACAAGTCAAATATAGTAAGCTGATTGCCCCTGGGCTAGGTTCTATCCATAGATGTGGATTTTATAGCTCTCACATTGTTTTTAATATTTTATAATTTCTCATATTAATTTCACAGATGTCCCCAATTTTTCTTGGAAAAAAAAAATAAACCACATTGAACATGGGCTCTATCTGCTTATAGTTGACTTGAACAGAGCATGTTCCCTTCAGATGGTTTTTGGTAGGTCCTCTCTCCCTTTCCTGCTGAACCCGCTCCTGGGACCAGCCTGTCCTGGGGGCATCTATGTCTGCCCAGCCCCCGAAATCAGTGCTTGTTGGAATGAATTTTCCCTACACCCTGTTCTCCTCAGCCAAAGCAAGCCCCCAGAGAAAGAGATTATCCTGATGTAATAGAGATAAATTGAACAAGATTCAATGTGAACACAGGAGGCAGAAATGAGATGTGAAAACGGACCACAGGAGCCTCCTGGTAAGAAAGATTAAGGTGAAAGTCCAGAGTAGGGCAGAATCACTTGATAGTGCAAAAAGTGTGAGACTGGTGCCATTATCCACCAGCCTCCTTCCCTCACTGTTTGATAGTTACCCTTGGGGCATTGCCTCCCCTGTACATGCAGACTGCACCAGCTGGCAGGCTCTCGGGACTTTAGATAAGACCCTAGGCCAGAAAGCATGTCTTTCTTCAGATCTCTCATATTGTCACTGGTGTGTGGGAGCTAAGTATTAGCAGCAGTTGAGCTCCTGGATTTACCAGAGGATGGGGGGGGGGTGGCGGAGAGATGGGGATAAAGTGAATCCAAAAATATTATTAGATATTTAGATAGAATTAAGAAAGTGACTAAATCAACAATAAGTTAGGGTACCTTAGAACAGAATACATTAGAATAACATGAAGAAATGATGGATGCCTGAAGTGATTGGTACCCCAATTGCCCTGATTTGATTAATTCACATTGTATGCCTATATCAAAACATCACATCTGTAAAGATATACAACTATTATGTACCCATAAGAACTAAAAAGAGAAAGGAAAAAGAGAAAGGAAAAAAAAAGAATACTACATATTCTTGAGGTGGGCAGGATTACTATCAGTTCACACTAGTGCTGAAATCAGATGTGGGCTGGGGATGTGGAAAAAGTGCCACCAATATGTAATATCTTCTCATTCTGAAAAGGCTCTATGGTAGCCTACAAGAATGTATATGTTAATGAGCACTTTTCTCAGTATCTATGTTTCTAAGGAGTTAAAATTGAGAAGTCAGTATTACAAGAACAGATGTCATTTAATCCTGTACTCTCCTTAGACATGGAATTCAAATAAAGCCTGTGAATTCTGAACCAATAACAAAGAACCAAACACGAAGAACAAACATAATAAAGATAAACTTTATGATATCTGAAAGGCCTATGTCGCTCAGGAACAGTGTAACTATTTCTGGCACTGACACCTGAGAGAAATTTCTATGGATCCTTGGAGAGGACATGGAGATGCAATGAATTACATCTTCGTCAAAGTCTTTCTTGTAAGAGTTGTTGTGAGTTTTATTATGCTTTTTCTTATGTTTGAATACAGGATTTGCCACAAACATGTAAAAGTAAAACTAAGGTAAAAGGTGAAGAAGGGGCTATCAACAAGAAGCAGTTCAGATTGTTAGTTCTTTGATGGTTCCATTAATAGATGGCTGGTTTTCCAGACTGGAGGAAAGGGACAATTACTTTTAGAAGTAGTCTTACTTTTTTTTTTCTCAACTGCCTCTCATTCCCATTTCTTTTTTGTCTTGGATAGCACAGAAAGTGAAATAAAATGGAACTGTGAAAGCTCAGCGCCTATTCATCAATTGCAAATGTAGGATGAAAAATGTATTGCCTTTACTCTCGGGCTTGCTACTCATTAGCTGCATGACTGTCCCAAGTTATTTAACCTTTCAAAGGCAGGGGGGAAGAGGAATGAAGGATGGCTTGCAAGCATTTAGCTTGGATCAAGCAGGTAGAGGATAGTACTACCACATGGTCTAGAAAAAATAGAGTAGATTTGGGGGTAAGGTAGATGAATTTGGAATTTGGAAATGCTAGCTTGAGGTGCTTGTAGAACTTTCAAGTGTAGATTTCTGGCAGGCAATTGGAGATATGATTCTGAAGGTTGGATGAGATGTGGGTCTTTAGGTATTTGTTTGGGAATAATCATTTCATAGAGAGTTCTTGAGGCTGGATGAATGATTCAGAAAGATGAATTGGAATGAGAATAGTGGACTGAATATAGGACCTGGAGTCTCTGGATGGGTAGATAGAAAAAGAGGAACTCAAAAAAAAGAGATGAGAGTAAAGTAGAGAAGTTCAAGGAGAACCAGGAGTAAGTCAATAAAGAGTTTCCATAAAGAGGGAGCTATCAGAAGTGTCAAATCAGCTTAAAAATAAAATACCAAAAAGAATCTGGTGAAATCAAGCTTCCATTTCTCACAGCAATAAAATTTGATAATGTGCTCTTACACTGACTTTTCCCTTTCCTTATCTCACTCCCAGTTCACTCTCTCACTCCTCTTCCTAGAATCACCTCCCATGGAAAAGAGGAATGAAAGAGGCAATGAATAAATTACTTGATGTTTTTTAATTGATTGATGGAACCTGGTTCACAAGAATTCTTTCTATCCAGACTCCCGACCGAGTTCCTCGCCTGAGAAAAGTGAATACCTATAAAGTGAGTCCCATCTCTATCACAAAATATACCACTCTCCCCTCAGATAATAATTTCTAGACCTTTGGACCAAGAGCAGCTAAAGTTTGACATTTGATCAAACATAGTACTGATATCACAAATCCACTTTTAATATTTCTGGCTTTAGATGAAGGTGAGCCCTTTGCTAGACAAATTGCCTCCTTTGGATGCTTGTAGAAATCAGAGGAGTGACGATTTGAAGAACAGGACAGGCAGTGGCCGTGAACTGATCCCATCCAGTAGCCACTCATATGTGACCAGGATGCACTGTGGCATAAAGTAAACAGACATCACAGGAAAGGTCTCAGAGGCCACAGAGAGTCAGTTGACCACACATCGGTTGTCCTAGAGAGTGACAGTGAAAATAGAGAGTTCTGCAGCATTAGAACACAAAACACCCATCTTTACATGCTCTGGGGAGTTTCATCTTGCCTTTTGTGTTCCATATTTAGTAAGCATCCAATCAAAGTCTGATGCACTGATTGAATCAGATGTTTATTGCTCCTTCCCTTATAGCTCAACCTTGCATACTGTCGCAGCCGCAGTGGCAGTGGTGTTAGCTGCCATTTATGAAGTGCTTACTTTCCAATTCTTTCATTTGACAACTAAAAAAACAAATCCCAGATAGACTGAGAGTTCTGCCCAATGTAAATAGATGGCCATTGATAATGTTGGAACTTGATCTCCCAAGCAATAGTTGTTCCATTATTCATTGTTGCTTATATTTGCTAATGTACAGGTGAGAATTTATATCTAATGAATTTCATACCCATAGCATCTTATAAATGCTATATATAGGGACAAAAAAAATTATTCTTTCCACCATAAAGTAAGAGAGGAAATTCTCCCTGGCCACTCTGAACTTACAAACTGTAAAACAATGTCCCAAATCATAAGCCATGGTCATCAACCCTTGAAGTAGGGCCAGTCATCTCTAGTAACCCTGGCAACAAATAGACTTGTCTATTTGCCTCAGTATGCCTTACCAGCAGAATTTTCATTTGCTATTTTGCCATGGCATAAAAACCTTACAAAGGGCTGTCTTAACAGGTGTACTTAGTTTACTGAACATTTTGGACAGTCTCAGTGAAATTCAAGCATGAGTTTTATTTTTCTCCTCTATCACTACCTTATTCCTGTACTGACAAATAAATCCTTGAGGGCAGTTCAATTTGAGCAGATCCAACAGATTACCAGGAACTGTCATATTAAAAAGTAGTCCCATTCTAGACTCTCTGTTTTTGAAAAGTGCAGTCCAAAGTAAATCAAAACTTGAATATCACATACAATTCAAAACTTCTAACTTGCCCATTCTTCAGACTCAACCCTTGCATCAAGACCAGAAGTGGGGAAGAGGATATGGTCTGTTTTATCCTTTTCTTCTGTCTTTTCTCTCTCCTATTTCTGATTTTCACTGGCCAGGAGGAAAGGGAAGGGGCGGAAAATCAACATTTTACTTAACTGCACCCATTGTTTTAGTGTCCTACAGGCTGGCCACCAGTTCCCCCAGCGGGAGAGGTATTCCAGAGCTGGTTCTCTTGTAGGCTGCACAAGTGGGTTCTTTGGGGACCCTCTCACTGTTCCTTCACATGGCAATATACTCTGTGGCTGAACTCTCAGACACCTCCCTCCATTCTTACCCTAGATGGCATCTCCATAATATCTTATCCTGGTCCATAGTCTGGCAGGGTAAACTAAGAAAACCTAATCCAGTACTTTCTGCAGTAAGCACTTGACCCACAGGACATTTACTCATCTGTGCTGCGTCAAATAGTCTGCAGGGTGTTCCATCACTGTCTTCTCTCCTCATCTTGCCATTGGGCTGCTCCAGATACCTAGGCTTCAGGACTCTCCAGGCACCCAGGAGACATGGGTCTCACATGCCCCCAAACTCCCAAAACAGGTATCAGGTTGCAGAGGCCTTTTTCATTGGACCCCCACTCTGCTCCAAAGGTGGCTCAGAGAAGACCCATGGATTCCGTCACTCCACATGCACCAGCTCAGTAGGGAGAGCAGTGCCAATCTCCCCTTCTTGCAGGAACCCACCAGTCTCCACAAGCAATGCTCTCATTTGGCTTAGAAGAAAAATATGTTGGGAGAGTAGATGGTAAAAGCCTCCCTTAGGTCTAAAACCTACAGCTCACATCCTTTCCGGTTTGAAGGCTTCTTTTGATATAGGTTGGAGGAGGTGCTGAGGTTTCTGTAGTTTTCTATGTTTGGGGGAGGGGGATTGTTTTTTAATTTTTTGTTTATTATTATTATTATTTTTTTGAGACAGAGTCTCACTATGTAGCCCTTGGCAGGGTGACATCACAGCTCACGGCAACCTTGAACTCTTGGGCTAAAGCCATTCTCTTGCCTCAGCCTCCCACAGGCCCCTGCTACAACTCCCGGCTTTTTTTTTTTTTTTAATTTCTAAATGTCTTTATTTTTGCAAATGAAATCATGACTCATATCTTCTTCCATAGCTAGGCCATCCATCTTTAGAAAAATTGATATTACAAATTAAAGTTACAGCGGGACAGATTTTAGAAATTTATAAATGCTGGAATTGAGGCCCAGACAAAGTCCATTAAAAGAGCACTCAAGGTGTTTATTTTCCTCTCTACCTCATAGGTGTAGAAGCTGAGTCATACAGCAGCAATGCTGATTTAGGTAGAACTGTGTGGTTGGGTAGAGGGTTGTGTCTCTTCTTGGTGTTTATACCCTGGAGAGGTTGACTGGTTTCTGCACTTCCTCTGCTGTGCCTGAAGTAGGCAAACATTCTGCATAATATAGGCCTGGACATTTTTCTTCTCACTTTTTTGGCCTTAGACGGTGCAGTGACTCTCTCAGTGGTCAACCCTGATGGAGAGACAATGTGTAGTAGAGTTTCAAATCCTCAGTGCTAATCTGCTACGCACGCCAGCTATTTTTTTGTTGTTGTAGTTAAACGTTGTTGTTTGACAGGCCCAATGTGTGTGGCTGGTACCCTAGCCTCTGAGCTATAGGCACTGAGCCTGTGCTGTTTTCTTTCTTTCTTTTTTTTTTTTTGAGATGGTCTCACACTGTCACCCGCAGCAGAGTGCTGTGGCGTCACAGCTCACAGCAACCTCAAACTCTTGGGCTTAATGATTCTCTTGCCTCAGCCTCCTATAGGCACCCACCACAAGATATGTGTGTGTATGTATATATATATATATATATATATTTGGTTGCAGTTGTCAGTGTTGTTTAGCAGGACTGGACCAGGCTTGAACCCACCACCTTTGGTGTATGTAACTGGCGCCTACTGACTGAGCTACAGGCTCCAAGCCCTGTATTGTTTTCTTAAGTTCAGGGGACCATGTCCACTGCCTTCTTTAGAATATGATGTTATTTATTGACTGTTGTTCTCAATGTTGAAGCTTTACATAAAACTCTGACATGAAAATAATGCTTTCATTAAATTCTTTTAATAGAAAATTTATATTTAAAAATTTTGAAAAGGGAACAGATCCTTAAAAGAATGTTACTCTTATTATTAAATCATACTCTTATTATTAAATCATAGCTGCGTACATTAGTGCAGTCAAGGGGTACAGTATGCAGGTCTCAGACACAGTCTGAGATCTTTTCATCAAACTGTTTAACACAGCCTTCATGGCATTTTCTTAGTTACTGTATGAAGGCATTTGCACACTGCATTCATTAAGTTCCACCTCGTACAGGTTTTTGTATGTCAATCATACCTCACTTACAAAAAATGAATTAAACTAATCACAATGTTTCCTAATATTTCATATCAAATTAAAAACCCAGCAGCCAAACAATTGTTTATAATGGATGTCGTAGAAAATCACCACTAATTGCAAATATTAAGTAAATTTCTGTATTTAAAACATGTTCTTTCAGGCACACACAGGTGAATGAATCAAATATGTAGCACATTCTCCAGACTTCCTCTTTTGATGGGCATGTTTAGAAAGAGCATTTAAACTATAGTTGGTATGTTTTCCTTATCTAGATTACATTTTGTAGTTTAATTCTTAAAATTCTTAAATTTAATTCTTAAAATTCTTGTGTTTTTGTTCTAGCCCTTAAAATCATAAATTATTTTCTGGACTTGTATTTGAAAATAGAGCAAATGCTTACTAGGGTTTAGAATATATTTCATTTTCATATATTAAATGATCAGTTTTATTCAGAATTGGGGATATTAATTAAATTATTAAACTCTTATTCTGTGCATAGGAATTCCCTTCCCTAAGCAAGAACGTCCTGTAAATTGCAGCTCACAAAAAGAAGTTAAAAAACAGAAGATAGTAAATCCGGCAAGTTTAAAGTCAATTTAGCATATTTTGTTTTAATGTTAGGTGATGTAAAACATAATGGTTATTGAAAATACAAGTAACAGAAGCAGGGAGGATAATGTTGTCTACTATATATGAAAATATTCCTTTGAGCAACAAACATCATTTAGCTGCGCACTTTTCTTACTAGACTAAACCCCTAAAGGAAGGAAGTTTCCGTTGAATTTTCTCATTCTTCATAAAATGACATTTTGCTTTCAGATTTTATAACCCAACCTGCTTCTTTAATATCTGCACATTTTATTATCTAACTGGTGCAAGGAACAAAAAAAAAACAAAAACAAAAAACTAAAAGCCAATACATTTCTGCCAGCTGTGATCTTTGCTAAAGTGAAAAGAATACATTGAAGTATCAGTTGGTATCTCCCCCGAAGCTGTGCACATGCGGGTTACTCTCGCAAATATGCAGAGATGCGCTTCCACAAATTATAGTATTAAATATATGGCTTCCAGGAATAAGCTAGGAAGGCTGCTTTTGTTCTGTGATACTTTTTTATAAATGTTTCAAGTAAAAGTCTTAAGTTATATACAGTGCAGGAAAACACTAAACCATCACCAGTGGATTTATTAGATGAAAATCATTAATATCAATCAAATCATAGATTTTTAGAGCCCTGTGGTTTAAAAATACATTGCATTATTTTGCAATAGCTCAAGTCACTTTTCCTTACTGCTTTAGTCCATGTACAGAGAAGAAAGAGCAGTATTGTGGGATGAAGGGTGAATGGCACAATAAATAGAAGATAGGGAGATAATGAACTCATGTCCCAGGAGCGCTGTCTTAGCAGCCTGTCTCTCTCAGCTGAAAGAGCAGCCGAAGCACACTCACAAAATATGCCTCATGGTCATAATTTTAAGGAAGATATTCAGGTGGGGGAATGATATCCGAAGAGAAGGCCACATATCTTGCTCTAAAGCCTCTGGAAGATAAGCAAGCTTTCCTTTATATATCAGCTACTGGGTAATAATTCAGCAACTGCTTCTGTCTTTGGCAATATTGCCACAGCACTGCTAGCTACTGGCTTGCCCTTGCCCAAACGATCCCAATAAACCTGCCTTACACAGCTGATGAAAGACTACAAAATAAAGCATATTTAAAGGAACCTTTATACTAAATCAACTCATTAAAGGAGAGTCAACAACTGGAGGGAAGAAGATGAAACTGAAAATATAAAATGGCTCCTATTGAAGCATAATGAAGGGAAAAAAAATAAAGAAAAAATTTAGAAAAAAATATAATGAAAAAGTTCCAGGGACGTAAAATGACAGTTAAAACAATGTTTCATGAATTAAATTTAAAAAAAAATGAAAACCTGACTCTTAAGTGAACAGAGTAAATAAACCAAAAAATGGAATTCCGCTCTTTAAACTTTGAATTAATGTTCTGAAAGATCAAGTGGCAGTATGAGCCAAGGATAACAAGAATAAGTTTCAGGACAGCAGCTGCACGTCTGCAGACCCCTCGATACTTTCAGCACCTAAACCAGCGCCCAGCTCGTAGAAGGAGCTTAGCAAATGCCTGTTAATGAAGACATAATTAACACATAATGTGTTAGAGAGTAAGAATGAAAAAGATTATTGAAAACATAATTAAAAAGAACACATGTGGATAATTTTAGAAGAAGAAAATAATGAGCTTATGATAAAATAAATGCAGAAATGGCAGGACACATTCCCTGACAACAGAGATAGTCACAGAATGTATATATGTGCATGTACACATTTTTTTACATAGAGGTGTATACACACATGTATATATCTTCGTGAAACTGTAAATTATAATGTGTATGGTGATCCTATTTAAAAAACACAATATAACATTTTAATAATTCAAAGTAGTTTTAAATGAATAAATAATGTGTATATGAACTTGAAGAACAATGTGAAAGCTTGACAGAGCCAGTATTTATTAATGTTTACTTCAGAACCGTGTGATGGGGTTTTAAGGGAAGCAATTATCTTTTTTCATGCTTACTGAAGATTTTATTTCTTTGTATTTATAATTAGGTTTTTCAATAAAGATCAATTCTAAAGAAACACTTATGAAAAGTCTTGGGAACCTAAGACTGCAATTTTGTTAGCTGTGAGTCTAAAAGGTAATAAGGGTTGAAGGTGTAGACTCTTGGCTTCTTGGATAAAAATGGTTTATTCCTTACAAAAGCTGCAAAGCCTCAGGAACATTTCCCTCTTTCTTCCTTAAGATTTTTTTTCATCTGTAAAATGGGGATGAAAGGAGTAGTTCCAGCCTCATAGAGTTGTTGTGAAGATTTAATTAACATATGCAAAGAATTTAAAAGAATACAGGGAGCAAAAGATCATAACAGATGTGAGCTGACATTATTACCCAGCGTAAAACTTGATCAAAGTGAGTAAAGACCATTATATCTACATCTAAAATCCCTAAAGACTCTCTCAAATTTGAAAGTCAGAAAGATACGTTAATTCAGTTTTACCAAATAATCCTCCCTCACAATATTCCTCAGCCACTCTGGAGCTGGAAGGTAAGTTGAATTCTTCCTGGTTGGCCCCAGGCCAATAGGATCATTGAAACAATTGCTACTGAAGGCATGTTAGCAGCCTGGCCACTTCCCTAGGTATCACTTCATGCCAGGGCCCCTGCATGGAGTACAGATAGAGGAGAAAACCATTAACACAATGTATTTTGCTGGAGAGGGAAATTTCCGAGTACCTCTCCCCTGGCTCACCACATCTGAAAATGTTTCTGTAGATAATTCTAAAGGTGAAGTGTAAATACTGCTGGGTCAGGTTACAATTGATATTTTCCTGCTAATGGCTTTTAGAGCTTTTCTTAAGAGCAATGTTTCAAACTTGCAAAATTCAATTGATGTAAGAATACAGCTTTATAACTGGCGAGGTGGAGTTAGCTACTTTGCAATTTGGCATAGACCAGTGCTGAATGCCCTCATATATAAAAATGTACATACACAGTGAATATGCAGCAATATCTTTTCTTGTCCATTTGGCAACATCACTTATTGATTATATTATGGACCATTTTCTCCCTTTAAAGGGTTTCTTAATACTAAAGCAACAATTACAGGCCCACAGGGGAGGAAAAATACAATTGAATTCAAGAAAGTTGGGAGAGAGAGAAGGGAGTTCGGTAACTTCCCAGTTCTCCAGTTCAATGTGGGGGTATCTGGCACCTTCCCGGGTGAAGGATTCAACTACAACTTGCACTTCGGACTTTACCTTACGGACACAAATAATGCTACTCAATCATATGTACCTGCATATTAACCCAAAATTTAAAACAAAGGTTTCTTTTAAAAGTTACGTAATTTAACAATAGCTTTGATTCAAGGTGTAGGCTGGGGCATAAAAAGAGATAAATTTCCTGCATCTTTGTTCATAATCACTGATGCAAACTTCATATTGCTCGTGATTTTAATCTTAAACTTTACCTATATTCATTTATTGACTACCGTAGCCTTTTTTCTCCTTTTGTTTTAACATGAAGTGTATTTTGCATACAGATAAATTAGTATATGTGTTTGCATGCTTATGTGCGTCCATATATGTAAAATGTGATTTAACATGAGTATCTTGTATTTCTCTATTGTTTTATGTTTACCTAGCTGTCTCCATTTAGTGGCTGCTTGCTACTTTTTTGTAAATGTACATCATGATTTTAAACCATTTACATTATAAAAATGATGAAAAATATATCCTGTTGCATATATTTTTATGAAATTATTTAATTTTCCCTAATAAATTTCAAAAGTAAAATCTATTAAAAAGATTCTTTAAAAGATTTCAGTATTTAATGACAAATTGTCTTTAGCATATTGCATACAGCAAAAAGAATATTTGCTACTAGCTATTTTAAATTTTATCAAGTGGAAAGACTGGTAAAAATACATCAGATTATTATTTTTTGCATTTCTTTAATTACTAGAGCATCCAAATATATTTTTCAGTGTTATTCAACATTGATTTCATTTTTTGTATAAATTTACATTCTACTTGAATTGTCTACAATAATTTGGGGTTTCTCTTACTGATTTGTAAAAAACATTTTATAAAGAAATTATGTTAACCCTTTATCTATCATTTTATATTACACCCCTTCTAAGTCTTTTTTTTTTTTTTGTAGAGACAGAGTCTCACTTTATCACCCTCAGTAGACTGCCGTGGCGTCACACAGCTCTCAGCAACCTCCATCTCCTGGGCTTAGGCGATTCTCTTGCCTCAGCCTACAGGTGCCCACTGCAACGCCCGGCTATTTTTTGTTGCAGGGCCTGGTTTGAACCCACCACCCTTGGTATATGGGGCTGGCGCCCTACTCCCTGAGCCACAGGCACTGCCCTCCTCCAAGTTTTTTATTTGCCTTTTTAAAATGGGTTTAATTTAGTCAGCCCAAAATTTTCCATTGTATGTAGTATGTTTTTAAATGCCTCGCAAAGGCATTCTCCACTGAAATAGTGCATAAATATTAGATATTCTAAATTTAAAGACTTTTCTTTAAGTCAGGCAGGCAGAACTACTATTTCATTCAATTTCTGACAACAACGGCTATCAGACTCACAATTTGAAAGATTAAATATATGACAAAGTACAGAAAATATCTCTTGATGATTCTATCAGTATTGTAAATATGTAGTAAGACAAATTTCTGACATATATTTGTTGTTATTTACTTGCATCAGGAATTTCTCTAGTCAGCTTAGAGAGCTTCACAGTCACTGTTGAATTAATTTCTACCATTTTTTTGTGAGAAAGTGTGAAAAGGCAAATTTGTTAACTGTTTTTCTATATGAAAAAACTGTAGTGTGATTTACCTAAATGACCTCTCTCAATCCACAGAATTGTAAAAAATAAAAAATAAATTAAAAAATCCTCCTTTCCTCTCCAGACTATTCTAATGTTCCTAGTCTCTTATCTGCACTTAGCTACTGGCAACTGAGATTTTAGTTATGACTCAGCTACTTAGATTCCAAGGGTCAATAGCACGAAGTATATTGGATTTGCAATATTCAGGAACCCGAGCAGACTGGGGCAGCACCAATAACCCAGGGAAGCAGGAGATAAAATAGAATAATTACAAAATGCTGGGATGTAAGCCATCACTCAGCATGAAAATAAGTACACTTCTTAGCATTGTCAAGAACCCAAGGGTGAAAATTGCTAGATAGCTGTCAGGATAAATGCGGGGTGTAGTTTCAGAGTGAGAGGTCATTGAGATGCATCAATATAATCTTTCCTTGAAGTTATTCCCATTAATAAAGTTTTACCTACTGGATACTTAATTGTATAGAAAACTGTGCTGGAAAGAATTTCGGTTACAGCTTTGGGTGGGGAGGTTAGCAAAAATCCAACATACAAAAGAATGAATATGAGCGAGAAAAATAAAGGATGCCTTTCCAAGTCCTTTTTGAATCTCTGTAAACACACTGTCAGCTGGCTTCTTAGCAGGCAGGAAATAGCAGGTGTAGGGTATTTACAATTAAATTCCTCAAAACACTGTTTTGCCAGAAGTATGAGACCATGAATTCATGCAAAAAAATAAAATGGGATATTTATCTAAATAATCTTTCTTTCATTTCAGCTGTATACCTTCATTGATTATAATTTAGCATTAGCTATTATGATTGAGCCATTTTATTTTCAAAGTATTAGTTTCACCAGATCTTTTTCTTCATTTCTGATATGCACTAGTTGAGCAGGTTTCACAGGTCAGCCTGGAATGTCCCTAGAGATACCTGGTCACTTATGGAGTCTCGGGGGATAATGATCATTGGATTATGTAAGTCCCCTTGTAATCAACATGTAAGAAACTAAAAATAAAACAGTTTTTATTGGCCTCTCGGCCAGGTCAAAAAGTGGCCAGATGTTGTAGACTTGACATAAAAACGGGTGGCTTCTAAAATGGACTGAGTCTAATAATGTCAGTGGAGGAGTCCAGGCTGGGAGCCAATTTGATGGACTTTTGTATATTTTCTTAGGAACCTCTCATTTTCTGTTTTAAAAAAATGATAACAACTATTAGGAACTAATGGCCTTCTGCCTGATTCATTCTTTCTTCTCATTATTTTTTTTTCTTTTGTTATTTGAATAGTCATCCGCAATATTTGCTTGCAGCACAATTCATTCCCCCGCCCGTGAATGTCCCCTACTTCTTTCCATTTAAGTAAGCTACGCAATGTCCATCTCATTTAGTATTTTGAACTTACTACTTTGGTAATTGACTGACATTGAGAAACTTGTTCAATGTGTTTGAACTTGTTACAGCTGTGTTTTTCAGCTATAAAACGACACATCATCTATCATGCGGGGATTTTTTTTTAGAGAGAGAGATTTTAATGAAAAATGAATATGTAACATTAAATGCTTCCTGTATGCCAAGGACCTTTCTTAACACTCTCCATATTGATTCTGTTGATAGTGCCCTTTGAAATGGTTCTCTGAAAGTCAGTATTATCCTTACTTGGTGAGAACGAGACTGTTCTGTACAGTGGTTAGCAAACACATCAGTGTTACATAACTATTTGGTGGAGGAGTTTGGACTTAAATATAGACAACATATCTCCATAGCTAATAACCTTAACAATCAGCCTGTCCTGTTACGAGAAAAGTTTTCAATAATGGTTAGCTCCCTTTCAAGTTTATCATTTCTAAATGTAAAAGAAAAATAGAAAAATGAAAGAGATAAGTGATAAAGTAGTGTTCCTCTCAAGCAGACGATTCAAGGAATGTTTGTTCCTTTGATTTTTATGTTTCAGGTGATCTTTCTGGCGTCTTCACTGATGGGTCTTAATCAGGAATAAAAAGAAGCAGGACATGGGAACATGGTCACAGACACTAACCTCTCTCACTTCCCCTTGGCAGGTGATCATCTTTCCCTTCCAGCCTCCATCTTCTACTATCTCACCTCAGTGAAGAGCTGTCTCTCTGGCAGAGCTTTCTACGAGTATAAAGATACCAATCAAAAATAAGTCCTCCTGCAGTTCTCTGGTTGCCAGACATATTTCTAATAAGATAACACCAGCACGATATGTTTGAAAGTCTTGTGACCAGGATGTTTTGTCACCGTCCTTTTGATCCATCAAGCCTTACTAAAGGTGAGAGAAAATGAAAAGGAGAGATCGAGGCTTTGTGAGATCATCTCCCAGATACCAACAATGAAATGTACTTATAGATTTCTGGCAATGATACATTTGTTTAGTATTAAAATAATGTTACTTTTATGAGTGGTGGTTTTGTGTTGCCAGTGTATTATTATTATTTACTGGGCTGTGGTGGGAGGAACAGAGCAATCAGGGAATCACAAGTGGCACTTAAAGCTTCTCTTCACAAGTCTGATATGTCATATCTGCTCATGTCCATTAACAAGGGGCAGTCACAGAGCCAAGACTTCTACCAGTGACCCTTGCACAGAGGATGCTCCCAATCATGTAAGGAAAAATGACACCCAGGGTACCTTCTCAAACAGGTACATCTATAGAAATGAGGAGGCTGCTGTCACAGAGCATGATTAATTCAGTGGAAAGAAAATATGTCCCTGTTACTCATGATGGCATATGCAAACCCACACATTGCTGGAATGTCCCTATTTCCAGTGAAACAGTTTTTAATTGGAAGAAGTAATTAATATATGTTTCACCTATTTGGAACTTGTTTATTAAATTCAAAGTGTAATCCATAATAGCAAAAGAAACGTCCACAATCTTCTCCCTTAATGGAAAATCATTTTTTTTTTTTTTTGGTTTCTTTGGAAGAAAAGGGCAGAGTCTCACTCTGTCACCCAGGGTGGGATCCAATAGCAGGATCACAGGTCCCTGTAACCTCGAATGCCTGAGCTCAAACTATTCTCCTGCCATGGCCTTCCAAGTAACCAAGACTATAGGCCCGGGCCACCATGCCCAGCTAATTTTCTTATCATTCATTTTTATAGAAATGAGGTCTTGCTATGTTGTCCAGACTGGTCTCAAACTCTTAGCCTCAAGAGATCCTCCCACAGCCCCTCAAAGCACTGGGATTACAGGCTGAACCACCTCCCGGGCCCAATCCTCAGTGTTTTTGTCCATGGAGTATTTCCACTTTGGTTTCAGAAATGTATGAAAAACACTGCTGGACTCCTTGTCTCCAGGGAGGATTTTGTTATGGGGCCCCAAGAAGAAAAGACCTGCATGTCAAATGTCTGGGCTTTTTCTTCCTAAGCTTAAGCAATTCATGTTCTTACAGTAGATGCTATGGAAAGGGAAGAGGGGATTTCTTGGAGGAAAGAGAGAGAGTGCGAGGGGAGAAGAGAGTGAGAAGCTTGTTTGCTGTGACACTGAACAGAGAGAATGGAAGATGACCGAGCTCAGGGGATGGTAGACGACTTCCGAGTAGAAGGAGAGATCTCGGAAAGGACGTGAGTGTCACAGGGTGGATCTTAGTGTTGCTCCCAGCCTCAGCACAACTTCAGGCTGCATCTGTGATTTGAAAGAAGGATTTCAGGGGACTGCTAGAATCTTGATATAAAAGTGTCAGCGGTGGCCAACCACGGAGGTCTCCAAGTTAAACATCATTCTCTATTCACTAAGCACCAAGCAAATCTTCAAGGGTTTTGTCCAATTCCCTCAACTTATCAAAATGGCGGTAGTCCAAATTAAGTTGTTTTAAGGAAAATTAAGGAACTCTGTACCCCGGATTCTCCATAGTTGACCTCTTCCCTACATTGGCCCCCTCAATTTGCCCTAAATTTCATAGACCAGACATGCACCACATACACATATGGGCACAGTGGGCCTACGGCCTTAGGTTGACCACCTCCGTATGTTGATAAGTTTATTACAGACTCTTCAGTGGTCAACTTGCAGAGGTTCTACTGTGTTTCTTAGATACTTAAGTTTATGGTCTGAGGTTCTTACTGTCTGAAATTAACAAAAGAATTTGATATACTTAAGAGCTAAAAGTCCCATGATTGTTGGTTTGGAGTTAAGTTCTTTCGTCTCACTTTCTTATACTTAACTGACTCTTGCTTACAGAGAGATAAGACACAAAAGTCATCTTTGAACTACGAACATGGGATCTTGGGAAATTTCTCAAAATATTGGCCCTATCGCAAGTTAGGAAGGGATGTTTAGAAAAGCTCTAGATGCCGTTGGGCCCTGATGTACTTCACAGCCTCTTGGCTTCCTTCACTGATCGGTGTCTTCTTCCAGCCTAATTCCGTCTTCCTCACATCTCTCTCCCTAAAGTGTCCTTTTACACAAGTCTTGACCCAAGAACTTAGAGTGACTCCTGCATCCTACCAAATCCAATCCAAGGGCTCATCCCCACACTAAGGCCTTCCGTGCCTGGGCCACGTGCAATTTGCATGGCTGAGCGTCCCTCTCCTGATGTTCTTTTCACTCTTGCTTCCTCTGTGTATTTCTCTGGCTTCATTTTTCACATAAAAATCTTCCCCACTTCTTCTCTGTTTTGATGTCTTAAAATTTAGAACTCAAAATTTTTAGCTTTACCATATCTTCAAATGAAGGGAAACTAGAGTAACTGGGGTTGTTAGTTGAATCAAATGGTAAATTTTCGGAAGTGAATAAGCTAGGGTCTATCGTGTGCTTGGTACTTAATAAACGTGCATTCTCTTCCTCCTTTTAGCATAAATTTAGCATTTCTACCTTTTACCTGATTATTCCTTGCTGCAATTGTTTTTGTTCTTTTCCTTGTGTGAAAACATACGTTGGTCACCACCAGTTACCTAGTTACACAGCACAGAACTTAACCTACATCGCTCAACTTCTCGCCACCTCTACCTCAATGTTTGAATTCAGATATTTTAATTAAATTCTCATGGATATTATTTCCTTTCTGTGTGCAATGCCTCTAATGAACATCTCTCCTCCCAGCCTGAAAAACACATTTTACTTTTAAATCGCATCTTTATGCTATTCCCATAATCTTTTCTTACCTCGTGCAAAACAACATTCTAAGACCTATTAAGTTGTGCTGTATTTGTTGAATTAAAGTTCTGCCTTTCTACTTGACTGTGAATGCCTTGAGGGAGAAAAATAATCAATTTATTTCATTTTTATATTGCCAATACCTATCACAGTATCTTGCATATTTGCCGAATCAAAGAATCCTGCATGAAACACTTGTGGCTCTGTTTCATAAAGAAACGATGAACTGTAACAGGAGAATGTAGCGATGCCAAGAGTTCTGGCTCTTAGCACATGTCTACCTTTTCACACATGACTCATGAAAAACTACTTGTACTATCTGATCCTCACTTTATCATTGATAATATAGAATTTAAAATATCTGGTAAGCGCCTATTTGTCAAGTTTAGTTTTAGAATGAAAGAAGGTGGTGAATGTCAGTGTTACTATTACAGTTGCTACTGCTGTATAACAATTTCTCACAAAACTTACAGGTATAAACAATTATTTTATTATGCTACATATCCTGCACTTTAGTGCTTAATTAAGCTGGAGGTTCTTGCTTGTGAGGCTTTTACCTGGCTGAAGTCAGTTGGCAGCTGGGACTGTGATCACCGGTATGTTCTACTTTGATGGTGAGAGCGCTCTCATAGAGTCCTGAAGCTTCATGTAAAAAGTTTGGCTATCCTCAGCTCAGCACCTGCTGCTCAGTGGTTAGGGTGCAACCCACAGACACCAGGGCTGGTGGGTTTGAACTTGGCCCTGGCCTGCTAAACAACAATGACAACTGCAACATAAAATTAGCCAGTTAGCCAGGCATTGTGGCAGGCACCTGTAGTCCCAGCTCCTTGGGAGGCTGAGGCAAAAGAATAGATTAAGCACAAGAGTTTGAGGTTGATGTGAGCTGGGACACCATGACACTATATCACCCTCTACCAAGGATGACATAGTAAGACTCTGTTTAAAAAAAAAAAATGTTTGGCTATCCTGATGCCAACATGCTATGAGGAAACTCAGACTAAAGGGACAGGTGTCACCTTTGGGAAGGGGGAGTGATCCCAGGTAACAAGCTTCCTGAGGGGTGACTTCCGTTCAGTCTGATTGGCATCAAAGATGAGTCGTAGACACTGTCTTACATTCATGCAGCTTACACTGGCAGTGCCCTTACAAAATGGACAACGGGAGCAGGTGGGTGGCCGGGGCCGGGTATGGTCAGGGAAAGTTTGAGCACCTGGCTGGGAGTGCCTGTCCAGGGACTATTCTCAGTTTGGGGGATTCTTTCTCCTTTCTTACACCTCTTTTCTGTCTGAATTACCAGCTTTCTTCTACCATAAATGTACTTTAAGCCATTCTGGTGAGGGTAAGCTTTGTTTTGAGGTTCATGAAATTGTTTCTATGCAGCAGTGGTGTCACCTCCAAGGCAGTCAGGGATTTTAGGTCCTCTTGTCATAGACGCCTGCTAATCTCTGGGTTATGACTGGAAATCTCCAGGCCACGTTGCCTCATGTTGCTAAGTGATGTATAGTTTGGCCCTTCAAGGTGTTTGAGTGATTTTTATGGCTGTCGTTAATTAATCTTATAGACACTACAACAGGCTGCATACAGACAGCCTAGTTTTCTGCCCTGCCTAATTCCCAGATAATAGCCATTTTGGCTTATTTGCATGGCTGGCAGTTGATTCTGAAATTCAGCTGGAATTTCCACTGGGGCTGTTTACAGAAACACCTGCATATGGGGCCCCTCCAGGCGGCTTGAACTTCCTCACAGCCTGGAAACCTCAGAGTAACTGGATTTCTTTTTTTCCTTCTTTTTTTTTTTTTGTAGAGACGGAGTCTCACTTTATCACCCTTGGTAGAGTGCCGTGGCATCACACAGCTCACAGCAACCTCCAACTCTTGGGCTTAGGCGATTCTCTTGCCTCAGCCTCCCAAGTAGCTGGGACTACATGCGCCCGCCACAACACCCAGCTATTTTTCTGTTTTGCAGTTTGGCCGAGGCCGGGTTTGAACCTGCCACCTTCGGTATATGGGGCCGGCGCCCTACTCAATGAGCCACAGGCCCCACCCAGTAACTGGATTTCTTAGACAAGCCCAAACAATTCAAGGAAGGCTGAAGCTGCATTGCTTTCCTATCCTTACTTTGGGATCCTTGAAACATGAATTGTTTCGATTTCGTTTAAAGTTACAAAGGGAGGGGACATGGACATGCCATTTAATAAGAGAGATGTTTAAAAGCTTGTTTTTAAAATCATCGTTTAAATATAAACAGTGTAGGGTTAAATAAAAATAATAAACCATGTCCTATCATTCCATAAAAAGGTTAGTTCATCTATTTTCATTAAATCCACTTTCTTACCAAAAACACAGCTCAGCACATCTTTCTCATCTTTCCCTACAGCAGCCTCTCCCAGAATTTTCTTCTACCCATTAACTACTTCTCTTCTACCTTTCCTTTAAGCTTTGAACAATCTAGGGCTCAGCTTTGGGCTTCTTTTTCCTTTCCATAGCAGAGTAATCACATTCAAGTTCCATAGCGTGTAATACTATAGGAATGCCGATTAATATCAAAGATGTGACTGTTGACGTGAAAACTCTCTTTAAACCTATGCCCACTTCCAAAGGCCTATTTAAAAAATCTCAATTTGTATAATAATCACATTAAACTTAACAGACCTATAAGAGAACATTGGATTTCATCTCCCAAACATGGATCCTATTGGTAGGCTCTAGGCCTACCAATTCCTAGTGTCAAATTATGACTATTTTCTCTCTTTTTTGCTACTTATATACTCATACATTATAGTTTTACTTGCCTATTGATGACAGTTGTTTTTAAAAAGCTTTTCCTCTAGAGATGGATGCATATGAAATTAAAGTTTGTGCAGTGAGTTGGCTCTATTTTCTCCCTAAGGAAGTAGAGAAGAGATACTAATAATGAGTAGTTAATAGATTTCTCTCTGAGCATGGAATAAATAATATAAAACCACTCCCTTTCTCTCTCTCTAACAACCAACACGTACCCACTAATATGTGTACACACATATCTATTAAGCCTGCATTCAGTCTTTTCTCAGTTTTACTTGAGGGCTCATAATTGGGTCATTGGAAAGAGTAAATCAAAGGAGAATCAAAGAACCAAGAGTATGATACAGGTGTGACTTTCAGCTATGAAGTGGTGTCAGTTACCTGGTTCCAAATTGCCTGGATTCCAAGTGTTCTTTCCTTCCTTTTCTGTTCTCTTCCCTTTTCTCCTCTGTCTCGTTTGTACCTTGTTGTCTGTCTCCCTCTCTCTGCCCAACATATTAACATTGTACTTGTACGCACATTCCCTCAGTTCCATTCTCTTTGTCTGCAGGATGGTTGACCCTGAGTTCTCCTGACTCCCAATTAGTGAACAGTGGACTCAACACATCGATGGCTAATCTGCTCTGCACATTAGATATTTCAAGATTATTTGTATATTGTAGGTTCCAGAAATTTCAGATAATTAGGCTATAAAAAGCTTCAGGAATTTTATGCAAAAATTTTGGATATATTAACTTTCGTTTGGGATATAATATTTTCAATAAAATTGAATCAGTATGCATAATATGTTTCTAAAACATAAGAGCCATTGAATAGGCAATATTTTAATATCTATTCATTTCTAATAAAAAGATAATCCTATGGGCTTAATAAATACAAAAACATTATTGAATCATAGACTGGCTAATTAGCTTTTGTGAATTTAAAGTGCTGTGCTTGCACATGAAAACTAATTACTGATTATATGTGGCCTTGAATTGATTTTTGTCCACATGCTACTCTGATGGTTGTAAACCTAAATTTACCAGAGGTTAAAGACATTTCCCTGGCATCCAGATTTTAAGCATTCGGCTAAAAATTAATCTTACTTTTTGCCATGTAGATATTTTCCCCTCAAGTATAATCTCTGACAAATATAATCTCAAATATTTAAAAAAAATTGTGTGTATCCCTTGCCACAGTTTTATACCATGGAATTTAATCTAATTGTGATGTATGATACATTGGCTCTAGTGTTTTAATCAACAAATAGCAGGAATCTGGCAATTACTTCTCCGAGCATTCAGCTAGCTAAGTGTTGCACCTATGTACTATATTTATTATGAATATAAGCACAAACACTTTAATAGAAAAAGAAATCACATACTTATATGTTATTTCCAAAGGCAATGAAAAAATATGAAATTAACTAAAAAAATAAATATGACGTATGCACCAAAATATAAACGCACACAGAATACTATTTACACAGTGGAGATTTACACATACATCAATACACATCACTGTTGTACATCACAGCAATATATATCACTCTTTAAAAGCTAGAGTTACCTGCCTCATGTTCTTTTTCTACCCAAGGAACCATCTCACAAAAGTACGTCACTGACTTCAGTGCCTTGTTCATTAAATTGTCACAAGTTCAAAAACAAAAAAAGGGATAAGAATGAATTTTACTCTCCCTTTCATCCTTTCTCTAAGTCTTCTTGGAATTTCTCCGGGGGATACTCTATCTAGAATTTTAGCAAATTTTCAGGAGGGTAATATTTTAGGTGAATGGAGAGAGAGAGAAACAGTTCTTCAGAATTAATTGTGTATTAATGTCACTGCCTTGGAACATAGGTTTACCTTAGGCAAATATGTCAAAAAGCCAAATGTGTCCTTTGTGTCCGTTTTGTAATCTTGTATGACAACCTGTTCCTCCTGTATACATTTTCTGTCTTAATGACTTAATCCTCTAATCCCTTGTTTCTTTTAGATCTTTTACCTTATTTCACACACTGATTAAAGGATTTGAAGTGTCTACTATCACGTATTCATTCATTATTCTCAAATGCTTGTCATAAATAAAGATAGATATACACACAGAGCTACGATACAATTTCATCAAAAAAAAATGGATTCTGAAATGGAAAGTAATAGTGACCTGAAGAAATAGCATTTCTTCTTTGATATTATTAAGAATAAGAAAGACCAGAGAGGTTTCCCGGGCACCTTTGTTTCAATCTTGTCTTCTTTTATGCTCCAGCAACATTCACCCATTTTCAATTCTATTTATACACTTTACCCTGAACTTCAGTTTAAGCTTAGGAAATTGTTCCATTTTTACAGTATTTCATCTTTTCCTTTTTAAAAACCCACTAAACCCTTGCTTAAACAACGCAGACCTGGGTGAAATCTACAAAAGGCATTAGAAGATACCCACTCCTCACATCACAAAATTCTATATTTTAATTTTTTCAGCATTTACATTTTATACTCACTCCTCATTCCTGTTCCAACGCCCACACAGATCATTTTATATTTATGACCACAGCCATTTCTGTCATAGGTTATTATTTTATCTTTTTAAAACAGAAACGTTCGCTTCAGCAGGGAGATCGTGTGAGGCACCTGCTAAGCCTCAAAGAAGTGCTAAGTGATCCTGGCAGACCTGCTTCCACTGCTGTCTGGAGCCCATTATCCCATAGCAGCATTGACATAGGTGTTATCGACAAGAAAAAGTAATAGAGGCCGTGTCAAGTAAATGTTCTAAAACTTGAAAGGGTGTCAATCTTTGTCTTTATTTTCAAAAAATGCAATCTCATTTGGAAAACTGCCTCTCTGACTTCAAATGAATATTACACCAACATCCCTTCCAACTTAACACATTCTCTCTCCCATTCTGTCTCCGCATCGCGCGCGTGCGCGCGCGCACACACGTGCGCGCTTATAAAACTAACAGATAACAAGTCTCAGAAAGTGAACAGAATTAGGAGGTTTGAAAACAAATCCTTGTCATTTACTATGAATTTAGTTTAGATAACACCAAAAATGCTGCAAAGACAATTATTAGGCTGTGAATGAAGCAAAGTCTTAAGAAAAACAATAATGCAATTGTTACTCTATTCGGTTTGTCCCTCCCTTACAGCACAACCTTCACTTTGGGAGGCCACCTTTAAAAATACACATATGCGCATTGAAAAGTTGAAAGAGACAGCGATGAGCTGAATAAACAATGCAGGGAGGGGGTTGGTAAGCTCTCATCTAGTGCACACAATGTACACAGGACACCTGCCGCATGAAGGGCTCAACTGTAATTTGGACTTTACCTTAGAAACGCAATGTAACCTAATCATTTGAACCTTCATATTCTTCTGAAATCAAAAAATAAAGTTAAATGATGCTATAGTTTGGATGTTGCCCCTTCCATAGCTCATGTTAAAATTTAATTCCAGCGTGGCAATGCTAAGAAGTGGACCTAGTAGGAGGTTTCTGAATCATGGGAATAGATCCCTCATGAACATCTTGATGCCATTTGCGTGAGAATGAGTTCTCAGTCTCAGCTCCTGCAGGAATTAGTTGTTGAAAAGAGCCCAGCACCTCCTCTTCTCTCTCTCTCACCTCTTCCCTTGCTATGTGATCCACTCATCAAGGTGGCTTCCGCTCACATTGCACCATGAGTGGAAGCTTCCTGACGTCTTCACCAGAAGATGATATTGACCCCATGCTTCTTGTACAGCCTGGAGAGCCCTGAGCTACATATATGTCAAGCTTTTCTTTATAGACTACGCAGCCCAGGACATGATGACTTCACTGATGACTTAAATCAATCATTTAAAGAACTAATACCAATTATTCTCAAACTCTTCTAAAAAACTGAAGAGGATATACTACTCCCAAAATATTTTAAAGACTACTACCATGACACTGTTATCAAAGTCAGAGAAGGATATAGCAAGAAAGGACTACCTCAGAACACATATTCAAAAATCCTCTAGAAAATGCTAAAAAAACAGAATTCAACATGTTAAAATGACAATTCATCATAATAAAATGAGAGTTGTTTTCTCCTGGGATGCAAAGTGGTTCAGTGTAAATCAATAAATGTGATACATTACATTCAAATAATGAAGAATAAAACATTATTATTATTATGTTAGATGCAGACATAAACATTTGACAACATTCAAGATCCTTTCATGAGAGAAACTTTCCAAAAATTAGGTAGATAAGGAATGAACCTTAAGAGAGTAAAAACCACATACGGCTGACACCAAACTTAATAGGGAAAACAGGAAAGCTTTTCTGCTAAGATTGGAACAAAACAAGGGTACACACTCTCACTACTTCATTCAACATAATACTGGAAGTTCTTGCCAGACTAACTGGGCAAGAGAAAGAAATAAAAAGCATCCAAATAGGAAAGGAAAGAGTGAAATTATCTCAGATTGCAGATGATAAGACTTTATACATAGAAACCCTAGACTCTGCCCCAAAAGCTGGTAGTACTAAATTTACTAAATTAACTTAGTAAAGTTGTAGGATACAAAATCAACATGCAAAAAAAAAAAAAAAAAAGTAGTATTTTACATATAGACAATGAATATTCCAGGAAGAAAGTCAAGAAAATAATCTCACTTACCATAGCTACAAAAACATTTAAGGATAAATTTAATTAGGGAAGTGAAAGCCTTTGACAATGAAAACTATAATATATTAATGAAAGGAATTGAATATGACATAATAAAAAATATATCCAATATTAGTGGGTTGGAAAAATCAATCTGACTAAAATGTCCCTACCACACAAAGTGATCTACAGATTTTATACAATTCCTATCAATATTCCAACTTCATTTTTCATAGAAATAGAAGAAAAATTCTATAATTTATTTAGAACCACAATAAAACCTGAGTAGCCAAGGTAATCAGGAGCAAAAAAAAGAACCAAGCTGGAGGCTGCACCAGGCTTGACATCAAACTCTACTACAAAGTGATCGCGATTAAAGCAGCATGATCCTGGCACAAAACCAGACTCTGATCAGCCAATGAAAAAGAACACACATCCCAGAAATTAACCTAACTACATATAGTCAGTTAATTTTCCACAAAGGTGCCAAACTTATACATTGTGAAAAGGACAGTTTTTCTAATAAATGATGTTAGGGAAATTGAATACCTATATAAAAAAGAATGAAATTTTGTCCTTATTTTATTCCATGGACAGAAATCAATTCAAAACAGGTTAAAGATTTAAACATAAGACCTAAAACTATAAAATTACTAAAAGAAAACTTATGGGAAATATAAAAGACATCAGACTGGGCACAGATTTTTCAGATTTGACTCCCAAAACTTAGGCAACAAAAACCAAATTAAACAAATGGGATCACATTAAAAAAAATTTCTGTGCAACAAACAAAGCCAATAAGCCCAGTGAGGAGACAATCCAAGATCTATGAGAAAAAAACATATTTGCAAGCCTTACTTCTTACAGAGGGTTAAAATTAGAATATATAGTGAACTCAAACAGTATAGAGACAAAACACAGAAGTCAAATAAAGAAGTGGGTAAGGGACTTAAACTGGTATTTCTCAAAGAACACAAACAAAGTTCAGCTGCCATACCAAAAAAATGCTCAACATCATTAATCATTAAGAAACTACAAAATAAAACTACAGTAAGACACCATCCCATACTTGTTAGAATGGCTACTGTGAAAAATATAAAAGGATAAAAGGTAAATGTCGGGGAAGATGTGGAGAACAGGGAACCCCTTTATGCCATGGTTTTTCCTTCAAAAACAAAAAGCAAAGAACTAAAAGTGTAATTGTCTTATGATCTAGCAATTCCACTTCTGGCTGTTTACCCAAAAGATTTGAAATCAACATGTTGAAGAAAGATCTGCGCCCCCATGTTAATTACAGCAGTATCCATAATAGCCAAGCTAAGGAATCAATTTAAATGTTTATCAACAAATGAGTATATAAAGAATATGTACATGTACACAATGCCATCCTCTTCAGCTTGAAAAATAAATTTGCATTTGCAACAACATGGCTGGAACTGGAGAAATAAGCCAGACACAGAAAGACAAATCCAGTGTCGTCTTATGTATATGTGGAATCTATGCCTGCAGCTGGATAAATGTTCTGAGGACATGTGAAGAAAATGGATTTGGGGGTGAGTCTACATTCCCAGATTTTGTGAGCAGTCAAAATGTGCATATGAAGGGTTAGAACCAGGATGGTCATTGACAGGATCACTGGACCATAACAAAGAAACTGATAAAATGCCACCCAAAGCTAGCACTGCCCGTGAAGTCATAAGCTGCTGATCAAAGAAAACATCATCAATAATAACTGAAAATGAAAGATTCTCAGTAGCAGCAGGACTTCCAGGAAACCAGGAGGGCCTCAGGAAAAAGTGTGATTTAGGCAACTACAAATCCGCAAGGTTTTATTCCAATAAATCCTTCCTGCTCCTCATTTCCCTTTGTCCACTATTAAAGCTTAATTACTAATCTGAGAGTTTCATGAAACAAGATTAGACAAAGGTATAACATGGAAGTGGCGTAAAAGGTCACGGGACTTGCCTTAGATGTTTATCCAGGTATGTGGGAAAAGGAGTGACATTTGGGTGTTTTAAGAGCATTTGAGAGTAAAGAGTATGATCGTATCAGATTCCGTTTTTCATTATAAATATTACACATATATGAAATACACATTAATTTTACTAATAATCAAAGAAAAATATGTTAAACTAAAACTAAAATTGTATTTCCTACATTTCAAGTTTGCATTGAAGCTACAGTCTTTCAATATCAAGTGTTGTCAAGTGTGTGGACAAATGAGAATGTTCAGACACTCCCATGGGTGGTCTCAGTTGTCAGAGCAAATGTACATTTGCACTAGTAAAATGCGTATTCTTCCCCAAATATCAGATTAAGCAATTCTGCATATGCACGCCAACACTGGAGGATCTTCTACCTGGGAAAAAAAGCCGTTATTCAAAAATATTTTTAAAGTCCTCTTTGGGAACAAATAAAATCCCTGTGATGGGAATGGCAAATTACAACGCAGAAGTTGGGAAACCTATCACAGTTAAAAGTAATGATTTGGATACAGATATATATATATATATATATATATATATATATATATATATATATATATATATGATATATGAAAAATATAGGGTTTAAAAAAT